>SRMA01024387.1:0-43038 GCA_007224835.1 Danionella cerebrum
TCCTGAACTCCGGGAGAAAATGAATCTGATCTTTGATGATTTCAGCCTTTGGGCAGCGTTGTGACGTAAACGAGTTTGCACTTCGAAGGATGCACAGCCTGGATTTGAGCTATTGAGAGTTATTGTCTCTCTCTCCCTCCCTCCATATATATATGTATAGTTTAAATAAGTTTAGCTTCATATTCAAGATATAAACTACAAACAAAATCCTGTATGAGGAGCTTATCGTAAACTTGTTTTAGTAAAATATTCAATTTAAAGGTGCCATATTATTAGGGGTGTAACGTTCACAGTATGTATTGAACCGTTTCGGTACGGCCTGTTCGGTTCGGGACACTTGCGTAACGTTTCGGTATTCGGTATTTTTATTAAATGATCTAAACGTATTATTAGTGCGATATTAAGCGCAGCGGAACAATGTTCCTAGACGAGTTTCCGCACGGACGCTATTGACTGACGAGCACGAGCGCGAGTAGGAAAATGGAATCATATCAAAAGTGAAAGAGAAGCCAGAGCTTGAAGACCCTCCCACCTCACTACGGTCTCCTGTTTGGGAACACTTTGGCTTCTCTGTTAAAATACATAACGGGATAGACGAGTGGATAAATTTAAAGTTGTATGCCGACATTGTTCCACGGAGATCGGGCAGGTAACACATCTAACATTTTCTACTGCTGGAGATATTGTCACTGCAACCAGATCTGTGCTCTCTTCAAAAAATGTGGATAGGTAATCTATCCTATCTATCCTAACTAGTTGCAGTATTTCATTTTTTATTTTAAAAAAAGTGTTTTTCTTAATAAAGAGTGCAATTTATTTAAAATATCACCCAAATGTGTCACTTTTATTTATTTTATGCAAGAATTATATTGTGTATTGGCAGCTTTTCAAAATAAAGATTATGTAAGTTCTTATTGTTTTGTACCGAACCGAATGAACCGAACCGAACTCTCCAAGACACTGTACCGAACCGAATACGATTTTAGCGTACCGTTACACCCCTACATATTATGTAAAATTACTTTTCAGACATTCCTAGCATCTTTAAGTGTCGTTCCCTCATCAAAAACATGCCTGAGTAACAAGTTATATTAAGAATCTTTCATGCCTGTTTGTGTGTTCTTAGCACCACCCATAGTTACTAGCACCGCCCACTGACCAATCTATAGTACAGATAATCTCTTTGCAATGCGATGCGTTGTCTAACGACCCGGAAGTGAGAGCAGCAGACCTGTGCTGGAGAAAAGAGAAGGTGTGTTTTCTGTCAATTATAATGAGTTTTAAAGAGCCGCTCAGTGTTTTTGTCTTTGCTGAATTCTGCCTGACAAGTGAGGTTTAGACAGCAGGGGGCGTGGCGAAAGCATGACTGTGAGAGCAACGTGTGTAAACAGAGCAAAAAAAATTGTTGATTCCAGTACTTTTTTTATGATTAATCTTGCATTTAGAATGTTACTAACGGTGCAGGGCTAATATTGAGCTAGCAACAAATCATGGAAATAAATGTTTGCTCTAGAAAATGGACACACCACACACAAGCACAACAGGCTTAAACAAAACAATGTGTGCAATTATCCTCTGGTGGGTCATATGCCGTTGCAAATCTTATAAATAACCAAAAATGCCAAGGCTGTTTTTTTGGCCCCAGTCCAGCCCTGATAGACAGTAATAGATAGCACTCGTTACAGTAGCTCCGGCACTGGGAAGCATTCAAGGGTATACGAACACTCGATCATAGACGCATTAATAGCAAGCCCTCACACAGGAACTGCTCTAAGCAGATGTGAGCCTCTCTCTCCTCCACACACACTTATATAAACCTGCAGCCACATCCCTGCACACCTGCAAAAATATACAAGGGAAACAGCGATCCGATGGCTTCCTTCATAATTACAGAGTACAGAGCGAAGCCGCGCCACCTTCCCGGATCCCCATAAACCACCTGTTCTGCTCCTCCCTAGCTTCGGTTGCCCCCCCCCCCCCCCCCCCCCCCCCCCCTGCAGAAAATTCCTGAGAGAGTCTGGGATAAAGTCCTGGATTTATGATTGTGGGTCAGATGAGCTGAGGAGGCTGGGATCAGACAGAGCAGAGGTCTAAGCAGGCGTAACTGAAGTTCAAGCGCTACGGCTGTAACAACAAGCATTGTGGAGTTGCTCCATCATCACGGTCAAGGATCCCTGGAGCTCTCTTTTACTTAATATTCCCTTTTTATTGAGAAAAGACTATCTATGAGGTCTTTCAACAGGAGATGTCTTCCTCTTTAAAGTGCCATGAGCCTATGGTGTGGCTAGGTAGAAAAAGAGGCAGCGCAAACTGACCTACGTTCATGACACAGCCACTAATAAATCAAGCAGCAGCTGCAGAAGTCACAGGGTTGTGCTGAGGTCAAGGACTTCTCCGGAATCACCTGCCTAAACGTAGGCCTGCTAAGCGAACAAACTGCGTTGATTTGCAATACCCAGGTCCACCATTCTACAGTTTTCATAGCTCAAAAACAGGTTTGCTTGCAGAGTTTCAGCGCGTTGAGGCCTCTCTCTACACACAGATCCGAATTGAGATGCGCATGAATATTTGTACGGTGATATTCATCTGGGTCGAGTAAATATTGATGCAATGACGACCCCTGCCTTAAGATGGCACTCCGCACAACATGGGGACACAGTTAAGAAAGTTGTCGAATGGTTTCTACTGTTGGTGGTTGATCACAGGGAGCTGCTTGACAAAACCGTCCTGTTTCCTGTACAAAGTCACGATTAAAAAATGTGGGATCGATTAGCTCACGGTGAAAGCCATGCATCACCCGAGAACGTTTGCACCACAGAAACAAACACCTGCGACCCCTACTGAACTACTGCATGGTCTAACGACTTCACCATACCTGTCATTAATAATTAATACACCACATCTTCCTATTGGATAAGTGAGTTCAGACTCATGAATAATTAGGAGGTACAAACGTGTCATCGAAGTGGATTGTTACAAAAAACATGCACATATATTTATTTTCAAACAGGAAGCCAGAAATAGTGACTAAAAGATAGAAGTTACCCAGAATCCTCCCATAATGTAATGTAACAGACAATAAAAAGTTGTCTTAAATTATGTTCTACAAGTCACCTTTAGTGGCCCTTTAACCCCACGGCTATTTTTCCCATATACAACCTGCATCTAATTTGTTCATGACAGTGTTAACAACTCAATTCTGTTAGTTTTTTTTTTGTTTCAAATGTGCCCCAGGTCACTTATATGTGCTCCTAGATCGGTTGTGTATCAATTTTTTCAAAAAACGACCTGTGTCTGATCATCAATCACCGTTCAGATGTGATTCTTCCTGGATATTATTTGATAATAAAGATAATATTACAAATAATCATCGACAAACCCACAAAATCATCGGAGCAGCATATCCTCATAGATTTCATCCAAAAATCTGAATTGAGCATTAATTATTTATTTCCACATTTATGCATGTATTTAGTTGATTCCGTGTCCATAAGCTAATTACGTGATCTTTCCCAACTTTAGTCTAAGCCAGGATTGATTCGTTCAGAAACCCTCTTTGTGCTGTGGCTTCTTCCTGGTGGCTGCTTCTTTTAGTTATTATTTTAGTTATTTATTCTAATATGAAGGACTAAAAAAGACTTAGACATGAATAATTAGAAGTATAATGAATAAATGATATTAGAATAAGAAATCTATAAATAAATATATATCTAAACAACATTTATAGTCTATATTTCAACACATTGATTTTTTTTTTTTTGTTCAAATTCCATTTTTTTCCATGTCCATATAATTATATGCCCTGCGATGGACTGGCGACCTGTCCAGGGTGTACCCCTGCCTCTCGCCCAATGTGTGCTGGAGATAGGCCCCGGCAGACCCCCGTGACCCCGAAAGGGAAGAAGCGGGTATGAAAATGAAGGAATGAATTAATATAATTATATGGGCGGCTCTAACTTCAGTCTAAGCCATGATTGGTTAATTTACTTTTTGTGCTGCAGCTTCTTCATAGTGGCTGGTTATTTCATCCATTTTTATTAATTATTCATTTATTCTGCCATTTATTGTAACGTAAAGGCTTAAAAATTACTTGGGTTAAAGACAAAAAAAAAATAAAAGCAGGAATAAATGCACGAATAATAAATCTATATAGAATTAAATAAATAAATCAATAAATAAATATATATTTATAAACAAGCTTAATATTCTACATTTCAAGACATTTTTTTTTATTTCACATATATGCTATATATATATATTTGGGCTGTTCAAACCAGAATTGGTAAAATCTGAATCAGTCTTTGCTTTTTGTATTTATTTTATGAATTCTTTCATGTATTCATTGCTAAACACATTTATTTGTTAAATTAAGCATATAATTATTAATTTCTTTAATTATTTATATATTTACTCATTTGTGCGTTGATTTGTAAGTTTATTTATTTATTTATATAATAATTTTGTCTTCCTATGACGAAGGCACAAGAGTAAATGTAAGGAGGAGACCAAGAAAGTAAGTACACTGCCGCCAATAGTAAGTGACAATAGTTTACCCAAACACATACAGCCACCACAAATCCTTTAAGCTTACTGTACTGCAGCGGTGAGCTCAGTCGGTGCAGTCTCGCTGGAGTCAGGAGTGGGAGTTTTGGTGGAACGTGAATATCTGGTTTGACAATAGTTTGTTTTTCCTTGTCTCTGCTTCTTTTGTTCGCGTTCATGTAAACTCATGTTACTGATCTGTGAGACATAAACAGCTCAACTCCAAAGGGCTGTTCATTCCTTTCGGGTTTTAAAAAGGAACCATTTGTAGCGAGTGAGTTGTTTTTTTTATGTTGTAAAGCACTCCTTGCTTCCAGATGTTTGGATTTGAACCTTCTGTCACTTTTCAAAGCAGGACCTAGTTATTCACGACTGGGACTGGTACTATGAAAACAAATCTTGGGGAAAACATGTTGAGAAACAAAGGAGAGGCTGTCGGGGATGACAGGTGGATCAGTAACTCATACTAATGTTTATCAATCAATTTAAAAAAGATGTTATATTATTACAACTGGTTCAAACTGAATTCCTCTTCCAAACCCAACCATTTCACTAGAAGCAAATAAACATATCAAAAATGTTTTTTTTCCTGTAGAACCTCCATCTAAGACTTTTCCATCATGCAATGATAATCATGGACTGCAGGCTTTCAAGACTCAAGTGGCATTCGGAATGACTAAAAAGAATCTAAGCAACCCACATTTGAACTCTCCACAGATGGATTTCTGATGTGAACTACTGGAGTGATGTGAATTGATTGATGCAATGCATTACATCTACCAAACTTGACTCATTGGGTTAACGTCATCTTTTCCTGCCATAAAGTAACCATTATTTGCAAAAGTACAGGCATGCATAGGTTACGGATCACCTCAACATAATGTAGGGTGACATTGCAAACTTTAAAATGTAAATAAAATTCTTTATGTACATTTGAAAACAGCACTAAATCACACATTTACACCTTAACTTCCAACTGGAAGCACCAAAAGTAAGCTTTACTTCACCCTTTCTTGGTAAAGTTACCATTATTTGCAAAAATACATGCGGTATGGGCTATCCGAATAAAATCTAGGGTGAGATAATTTTAAAAATGAAACTACATACATTTTAAAATGCTAAATTAACACTTATTCACCTATTTACGGCAATTGGATGCTTTTGAAAGTACCACAAGTAAGCATCTCTTCACAATCTCACTTTAACAAATAAACAGACTTCTTAAACCCGGTTACCCACTGAAATCGCTAAAGGCTAGACAGACAAAATGTTTGAAGTAAGGCATCATCTCAACAGGTAGGTTACGCTGTTTAGTATTCAGAATGAAGAATAATCGCCCCGAATCCAGAAAACACTTGCAGCGCCGCGGCACGAAAATAAATCAAAACACTCGAACAGCGCACGCGCCACATTTCGATAAATCCCGAACCGAGTCGCGCCGACAAAGCGACGCTTTCTTTGATGCTTGGAAGTAATGACTCACATTGCGCCCTTTTTACCCGGCACGCTTCTCTGTGTCGTATCTGACGGATAATAGAACGCAAACTAAACCAAAACATTGGTGGCGTGAAAGTTCCACTCACCCGTCGCGAGGAGAGGAGAAGCGCGCGGGGCTCCGTTCATCAGTCCTTTCCCTCTACACGCTCGTTTCTTTCTCTTCTGCCTTTTCTCTGCCTTTCTTTCCTTCTCCCTCCCCTCTTTCTCTTCTTTTCGTCTCTCTTAGAAATAATTATGCTCTCTGATTCATGAACCCACTCCGGGTCACGTGACTCCACCCTTCAAATATACAGCACATTTTTCACAAGCCGCAAAATGCCTGGAGGGAAGAAACAGAGGCGAGCTTAAATTTCTGTTTTTAATTCTCTGCCTCTCTTTCTTCGTCGTTGAACTCCATATTCATGACGAGCACATGATGCAGGAATGTTAGTGAGAAACTTGTTTGGATGTAGTTTAGTTTTGAGAAGTCTTTGATTTTGCCAAAAAGAAAGATGCAATATAATCACCCACCTTTTCATTTGGCGTTCAGATTATTGTTTCTCAGAGTCAGAAGATTACAGAAGCTCGGTTTGGGCGATGGATGCACTCTTGTACAGTCAGCCCATATGGTTTTGTGGTATAATTTGACAAAAGCTCAAATTATGAAGAAAATAAGTACAGTATTGTTTCTAGTGGTGAATAAATAAGGCTTGGTTTAATAAGTCGACAATGTACAGCACTGTGCAAATATTTTTAAACAAATGGTTATTTTTAAAATAGAAGTGTTAATCATTTATTTGCATCAATGAATGCAGTGAATGAACAAGAGATATCTACATCAAATCAATATTTGTTTGATTCAGCTGGAAGGTTGGAGAAACATCTTGGAGAGCTGAATCTCAGCTCTTCTGTGATTGCAGCTTTCTCACATTCTTCTGAAGAGCATGCAATCCCAGACACACTCTGTGATGATGAGATCATGGCTTTGTGGGGGACATGCATCCCTTCCAGTACTTCTGGTTCATCTTCATGCTGAATAGGTCATTGTTTTGGGTCATTGTCCCGCTGCAGAATACATTTTTCTGTCATGTGGTCTGCGAGGAGTACTGGCAAATTTTACTGGTTGCTTTTGTTTTCTCGTTTTGTGAGGAGATTAGGGGGAAGTATAAAAATATGATCTTTCTGAGCTTTTACACTATATATACAGAGGTGGGACCAAGTCAATACAGGGCAAGTCAGAGTCAAGTCCCAAGTCAAAGCAGGGCAAGTCCAAGTCAAGGCAGGGCAAGTCTGAGTAAAGCCCAAGTCAAAGCAGGGCAAGTCCGAGTAAATGTCCCAAGTCAATGGAGGGCAAGTCAGAGTCAAGTCCCAAGTCAAAGTCGCAAATTTTTATTCCAAGTCACTTACACAACAAAGCAATAATTGATGGCTTTTCTGTGGTTCATCTGCCAACTGCATAAATATATTTTAACCATATTTAATGTAAATGTAAATGTACGTTAAATATAAACATAAACATTAAATTAAACATTAATTAAAACATAAACATTAAATTGCACAGTAATTAAATTTTTGATGTAAAATTAAACGTCTGTTGTTAAAATCTGTTAAGCCAACAAGATATCTAAAATGCAGAATCTTCAAGGTAGCCTTGAACACGGATTTGATTCCTAAAAGAAAAGGTTGAGTGACAGCGGGGACAACCAATCACGCATCAGCAATACTGACAGCAACCAAAAAATGAACTTAGATTTTAATGAAGCTTTAGTTTTATTGGCTGGTTGTGCGTTATCTCTCTCTCTCTCTCTCTCTCTCTCTCTCTCTCTCTCTCTCTTCTCTCTCTCCGACACAGAAGCATGCGGGACCCAAACTCAGAGCGAAATGTGAATCTGATTTGATTACTATTCAAGTCTTTCCAAGTCAATGGGGTCAAGTCCAAGTTGAGTCGAAAGTCTTTTGCCATATTGTCAAATCAGGTCTCAAGTCACCGAATCAACGACTTGATTCCAAGTCATATGACTCAAGTCCACATTATGAGTATCTGGAGCATCACAGTTGTTGGGCCAATTAAAATGCTCAAAATGGGCAGAAAAAGAGAACTTTCATGTGAAACTCGTCCGTCTATTCTTGTTCTTAGAAATGAAGGCGTTTCCATGCGAGAAATGTGAAGAAACTGAAGATTTCCTACTACTCCCTTCAGAGAACAGCACAAACATCCTTTAACCAGAGAGCGGCCAGTTCTGTTCTGATGGCACTCAATGTTGCCTGTTTTTTGTGCTTTTTTAAAAAAAAGAGCTTAAAAAGCATGTTTTGCAACCCCTGTCTGCTTTAAAATTGTTGTCTGGGAGAGTCCTTATTGACACAGTGTATTAACATTGTGTCTTGTTGCTGTGCTCAATCTTCCCATGACAAAATAATGAGTAGAATATGACTTTTACAAACTTGCAACTATTGCTATCTCTTATATCCGCTATGACCCAAAGGAAGACCAAACTTATTGCAGTGAAACATACGGTACCTGACCCCCGTCATCAACCTGGATAGTATCTGCTGAAGAAACATTTACCATCCTTTTCACAAGTAATTATTTATGTACACTCCACAAGAAATTGAAGTCTGTAAACAAGGTGAGTTCCAACCGTTTGGTGTCACCGCTGTGAGCGCCCCTCTCTTGGTTTTCTACCAGAACACTGTGCAGTTTGTGCTTGTGCAAGGCATTTCTGTGTTGGCTTGTTTGTGGCTCTGGGCGTTTGCCTGGTTCATCCTGAAGCTGCTCTGGCTTTGGTTCAAAGAAACCCCCAAAAACCTCAGAGTAAAGACACACCTTCACTGGCTCCTCTCTGACGGTGCCATCGCGGACATGTCAAGTTCAGCCTCGGGTCTGTCAGCACCCTCATATTTGATTTCTAAATTAACAAAACGGAACAGTTGGCTTTTCACAGAGTAAGGTCATACAAAGCAACAGGTCGTAAACAGGAACTTCCTGGCAAATAACATTTAAACATAAGATAGCAGCTTAGCATTCAAACTCAGTAGACCTTGTGTAATGATGCAAGCTTGCCATCAGATTTCAATATAATAGTCAACAGGAAGTGGCTTTCTTTGCCACACACACAACCCAGTTTGCACATCATTCTGTAGAAACATTGTAAACCCGATCATTGCGCAGCCTTCTCAAGCGCAGATACAGTAGACGCTGTCATTCTCAGTGTGTGTCTGAAACTGTGTGTCAGTAGCAGGAGAGAGGTCAGAGGTTAGCAGTGTTTGTGTTTCATTGTCAGTGAAGTGTGCTGGAGGTTGAGATTTATGATCTCTGTGTTGGGAGACTGCAGAGTGGAGGATAATGAAGATAGATCAGACTGCTATCTCTCTCTCTCACTCTCCCTTTCACACACTACCTGCGTTGTTTTCAGTCGGTCTATTTCAGTTTTCACGTTTAACTTTCACCTGCCCCTTTCACATCGTGTCCTCTTTATTTATTCAGGTTTAATGTGAAGACATCACTTCAAAGTTGTGGAAGTAGCCATCAAATCAACAAGTTCTGTTTTATTATTTAAAAATTGTATTATATAATAAAAATAAGGCCATTCGTACCTTTTATCCACTGCGTTGTGCACGTTCCTGTGAGGAGGGGTGTCCCAACTCTCTTTCAAATAAAGGGGAAGGGCTAAAGCTAATTGGTGTGTAGCCCTTTCAAAACTATAACTTCAAAACAAAAATGTTTGGTTTATTTTGACCGTTAATCTAAACTTTTGAAGCGTTTATTCACATCCAGCCACCAAACAAAATATCGAAACTGACTCAGGTTGCTACATCTTTTCAGACTATTATCACTAAAGGACTGAGAATTCTGGGAAATCTGAGAACGTGGTGGTTATCAGTCCGTGCAAGAACATACCAAACACTGTGCAAAAGTATTTTAACCCTAGGGTCCTGAGGGGGTTAAAATGTACTATTTACTTATAATGACCTTTAAAAATCAAAGAGAAATAGGACTATTTATATACCCTAGTCAGAACAGTTTCGATATCTTGTTTGGTAGCTGGATGTGAATAAACTAACGCTTCACAAGTTGCAACTAAATGTCAAATTAATCATGGTATTATTCATTCATTTCCCTGTCCACTTATTCCATTTCAGGGTCATGGGGTTCTGCTGGTGCAGCCACATCTCCAGCTCACATTGGGCGAGAGGTGGGGGTACACCCTGGACAGATCGCCAGTCTATCACACATTCACACTAAAGGGAGGAAACCGACACAAGCACGGGGAGAACATGCAAAAAACATTATGACACCACTAACCGCACCCTAGCAACCAAACTATTTACCCTAGCAACCACATTTTCTCTACTCTATCTCTGCTTTGATAAATGATAAAGACATGGGGGTTGGTTTTTATGGCATCATTGACCACTTCGTAGCAATCCAAAACTCTACCAAAATGGCAATCCGTTATGCTTTATAAGAATAATTTAAATGCTACGTTTACAAGCCAACATCAAAGTTTCTCATTTGGAATCTGAGCACTTTGCCATTTTCAGAACCATAACACTGACTGCTTGAGACACACAGAACACAGTCTGCCTTCCTCTTTATTATTAACAGGGAACGACAAAGTTCATTGTTTTACAACCAGTGCCAAAAGCTTAGTTATTTCAGTTTCTGAAAAGTTGGGTTTTTGTTTGATTTCAGCATGTTCCTGTTCTCTGTTTCTCATTTAAGTTGACTCATTAACATATTTAAATCAATGTAAATGAAGCTGGCGATGGATTGGGGTGTTCTGCATTAGTATGTGTTCACTCATTTAGGATTGGGATGTACAAAAAAGAATTTATGTGAAAACCGGCATATGTGCAGAGTGGAACATCCAAATTTATTTGTACATAAGAACATTTCCAGCTTTGAACAATGTTTTAGAAAGAAATCCATGCAAATGATTTATGTACATGAGGTCCATGGTGCTCAACACATTATATGAACTGTGTAGAGCTAAAAAACAAAGTCTAAAATCACAAAATATCACCATCTTTAAAAATAAACAAAAAATTTTTGAGTTCCAGGGTTTCCTTTGCTGGCTTCTCAAACTTGGTGTAAAGGGAGTTTTGAATAATTTCTTGCATTTGTTTATTAAACCAAGTCCAAACGAGAAGTAAAAAGTTAGTAGTTGTATTTAGCGCTGTAGAAAATTCTCGTTTTAATAAGCTATTCCTCATTTTTCTTTCAACAGAACATCAAACATGTTTTGCGGAGAATGAATACATGACAGCAGCCTTTTTAGCCCTTTAAATACAAACAAACACACAAACAACAGTTTGAAAAGGTGCTTCATCTGGTGCCAAGGACAAGTGGGCCTCCAAAGAAACATAACGGGGGAAAATGAAAAATGGAGGGGAAGAAAGAGAGAGCGAGAGAAAGCATGAGCCTGGTGGCTACGGCAGGTTTTAATCAGAAACAAGATGCCTGTAATGAGATCACTATTTCCTTGCATGCAGATTGATGTCATGTGAAGTTTTGTGCTGTAGTGAGACATGCGGAGACAGAGAGAGAGAGAGAGGGGGGGCACAAACAACTGCTAAAGACATAAGCACACAAAGACACTCTCTGCGCTTATACAGTTGTGCTCTTTTTAAATGTTTATGTTTCAAAAAGGTTATTATTTTGACATTTTGGTTTTAAATGAACATTACAAGAGTTATTATAACACATAATTTGCAAAAATAATTGTGAGAAAATGTGCGATCGTCTTTCAGTTTCATTTCATCAGTGCCATCTAGTGGTTAGAAGAAGGGGTAATCCTTGGAAGTACAAGACCTGTGACATGGCTCTTGTGTTTTCAATGTTTAAAATCCCTTTAAAGGGATTTATGAATTTTTATTTTGTCTCAACACTTTTGATTTATGTTAAAAAACATAAAAACTATTCGTTCTCAATTTTTGCAAGTAAAAAATGACAAAATGTAATAGAATTGTGGAATTATTGTGTAATTTAATTAAAAAATAATTGTAAAAAAAAAAGCTGGAATTGTATTTAAAATGAAATGCATTTAATGGTAATTTATAAGAGCAAGTTGTAAAGGAGTAAAAAAAACATCAAAATGCCCCGGACTTCTAAGGTTCAACATCAACGAGAGCTTGAAATTCCTGGTCTCTTTTGCATGAACGGCACGTTTGAGTTCTCTCAGAGTGCTTCAGTGATATTGAGGTCAGGAGACTGAGATGAACACTCCAGAAACTTCACTTTGTTCTGAAGGACTTGGCTTTGTGTTTTTGTGTTGGAATGTTCAGTAACGTCCCATGCACAGCTTTTCCTCCAGGATCCTTTGAGAACAAGCTGCATTTATCTTCCATCAATTCTGACCAAGTTTCCTGTGCCTTTGGAGCTCACACATCCTCAAAACATCAGTGACCCAGTGCTTCACCGAGGGCATGTTGTTCCGTTCTTGTTGACCGCTCTCCAAATGTAGAGTTTATCGTTGTGGCCAAAAATTTCATTTTTGGTCTCATCGCTTCAAATGACTTTGTTCCTGAAGATGGTGCTTGTCTGTTTGGCATATTGGTAGCGGCTTTTGTGTGGCAATTGTGTAGTAATGGCTTTCTTCTGGCAACCCATTTTTCTTCAAGTGTCTACTACTCGTTCTCCTCGAAACAGCTGCTCTACATTTTTTCAGAGAGCCCTGTATTTCGGCTATTTGTGTTTTTTTTTCTTTAGGTCCCTTACAATTTTTCTGGCAGTTGTAGCAGAAATGTTTGCTGGTTTCACCCTCACTTTCCACATCTTCACAAGAGTTTTAACACTTCTGATTGGTAATCCTAGTTCCTTGAAGATCTTTTTACATCCGTTTTGTACAGTTCAACGTTTTCCCTTAGATCCTTTGACAGCTCTTTTGCTTTCCCCATTGCTCAGAAGGAACATTGATTCCAAGCAGACAGGTCGAGATGACAATGGTTACCTTTTATATCAGTTTTTGTGCATGTTATCAGGCCAAAATGAAACGTTTGATCAGATTCACTTGGAAAGTTTTTGATATAAAAAAAGTAAAAAACATTGTTTGACAATAAATGACTTCCCCCCATCACTAACAATGAGTGGAAAAAATGCTTTCAATTATATTTTCTGAAACAAAATGGCCAAGAAATCTGAAAATTCACCAACTTATGAGCACATGAGTTTTCAGTTTCAAAGTCAAAAGGTTCAGGCAATAAAAGGGCCTCATTCATTCCGGCTGGTAAAATGTACACATCCAGCCCCTTGAATGACATGAAGGAATAACATACACAGGGAAAAACACTGACGGGAAAGAGACGGCTGCGGTGTATACTTTGCATTAAATGTATAAACCACATGTCATATTGAATTGCGGTGGCGTATGAGCGCATACTTTGACTTATTCTTGTATGTTTGTGTGTTTATGTGAAGCAAACTCCGGAGGTTCACACACATTTGTCAGAAACGGAGTGCCAACAAGCACATGCAAATGAGTCCGCTGCCTACCCTCCAACATATGTGTCCAATGAAAGGTGAATGGCCTTGCTGTCTATCCTTTCCTCACAATCAGCCATGATGTCACCCTGAACCCTCTCTGAACCGAGCTCTGTCAAAAAACATTTCGCTCTCCTTCGCTTCTCATTTTCCACCTTTCCCTACTGCACTCACCAGGCTGCCTCCCTCCAGTCCGAATTCTTTTGGCGAAACCACATTTTTTCATCTGCTTCTTTCCCTTCATGCCCCCCTCCAACTCTGCTTCTCTCTCTCTCTTTCCGCGCCAGACACGTTCTATCACAGGCTCGCTCGCTCGCATTAATTGAATCAACACTAGAGTAGCACAATGGAAAAAATGATCACTATTGACTTTGTATGAAAGGTGCTCCTTTTAAACCCTTTTGGAGGCATGGTAAAAAAAAACAACTGCAAGACGTGCGAGAGGGAAGTTGCTGAAAGACAGACAGAGAGAGAAACGTGGAGAAAGAAAGGGGCTGGAGGGGGCAGATGCCTGATCCACATATGGAAGCAATTCTGTAATTGAGGCAAATCTTTGAGAGGAAAGGTCCCCTTCTACAGGCCTTCTCCTCTTCAAATAAAACTGCCATTGTACACTGAATAAAACACGTTGACTGCAAAATTCCACAAATAATCAAGCAATTAAACCTGATCAAGTGAGGTAGCTCATTTAGATTATCAGGAAAATGCATTACTAGAGTTAAAAAATTGCACCCTTGGCTTGTAAAAATATATAGAGGTATACAGTGGGCCACCAATTGCTAAAGTTCTTCCACTCAAGATAAGAGAGGCATGTGATTTTAGCAACACCTCAACAATAGCCATGTTTCCGTCTAAAGATGCAAATTAAATTTATGCGGAAAACTGGAATATTGCATAAGATATTGGAAGTTCCTGCGTTAGGTCTTTTTCCCCGGTATATAATAACTTACTTGAGTACTTCTTAACCCTTAGAAGTAAACCCCAGCTTTTTAATTTTTTTCTTTATGTTGCACAACAATTCCACAGCAATCGTGAAATTGAAAATCTGAAAATTTTGTCATTATTTAGAGCAAAAAAAGTTTTATAACAAAAATTAAAAGTAGAATCCCTCAAAAAACTTTTTGTGCCACTGTGCTTTGCTTTGAGACAGAACTTTAAAAAAAAACACAAGCCAAATCACAGATTTTGTACTTCTAAGCGTTACCACTAGATGGCACTGTTGGCTACGATTTGGGGTCTGTAAAGCAAAGCTGAAGTACGATTTCACATTTTATTTTGAATTACATTGTAAATTATGTGTCATAACTCTCGTAATGTTCATTTAAAACCAAAAATATAAAAACTAATGACCTTTTAGAAACCCACACATTATATTTGAAATCAAAAATAAATAACTTCTGGGCATTGTCATTCCTACTTAATTTAAAACAGATGACGTGATTGACAAATATTTATGATATGGCAATAAGAAACTCTTTTTTCTTGGCACCACTTGTTCGGTCCGATGTGTGAGCTCCCGCTGGCACTGATGGCTTTTGATCGAGAAAAACTTCGGACCAAAAATTCGTATTGGTGTGTTTTGGGCTTTAATCTTAGTTTGGTGAAGCAACCAAACAAACTTGGCCTGAGTTTCTAAGAACCTTGTTTTAAGCATGAAAACAAATGCATAAATATGAATAATGCTCTGTTTGGTTTTCGACAGTGTTGACACTGTTTGAATAATACTGCCATCTACAGGAGATTCTTTTCTACATGTTTCTTAAAATAAACAGATTCTCAAAAATATATTTTATTTACAACAGTCTTTATGTTAAATACTTAAAATGCTTTTTTTATTTTTATGTGTTCTACAATAAAGAAAAATATTTAAAGGTTTTTAGACATGTTTTAGAATATTGTGTAAAAAAAACAGTTCAGATAAATAACTCTTAAAAGTCTGAGGCCTTTGGGAGCGTGTGTTTTACACTTTACAATTTGCTCTAATAAACTATCTTTATAACAGGTTGATATCATTTTTAGTTATCACAGGTTGATAACTCCAGCTTCATTTATTAACAAATATTTTTTATATTCATTTTTAACATAATAATTCCACAAAATCCTAATATTTGTACAAAATTTTTTAACTGCAAAAATCTCAGAAATTTTTAAAACAAACGTCAAAAGTGTTAAAACAAAACAGAAATCAAAAATCGCCCTAAAAAGCAAAGACAAGTTAAAAAAAAAATATGGAAAGTGTATCAAAGGAGCAGGTTAACCTCTCCTAAACCTTATGCACTGTTCCAAGCACTTTTTGTTCCATTATGCTTTTTTTTTTCTTTAAGAGATTGAGAAAAACACAAGCCTTATCACAGAGCTTGTATTTCCAAAGGTCATCTCTTCTTTTCACCACTAGATGGCACCAACTGCACCAATTTGGGACTGTAAACTGAAGGACGATCACGCATTTTCTCACATTTTAATTTGAAGTACCTTGCAAATTATGTCATAACTCTTTGTTTGTTTAAAACTAAAAATATAAAATAATAACCTTTTTGAAACCTACATATTATATTTGAAACCAAATTAAACAATAGCTGAGTTTCATCTGTCTGACCGGGCAGAGACTTCTAAGGGTTAAGTGGTTAACAGTGGAGGTACTTTACACAAAGCTTATGAAACAATCAGTTTGAGACACTTCAGAGAGTAAAAGTTATAGATGAGATAATACAGTATCTCCAAAGCTATCGGCAGTCACAATAGGAGCTAACAATAAGAGGGTAAAAGAAATCCATATAGTGTTTAAACCATTTTAAACATATTTTTTTACAGCGTATCTTTTAAAGGAACAAGGATGAATGGAAGAATGCAGTCAAGCAAGGATGGACTTTCCAGTTTCCAGATGCGCCCAGTGGTGCTATACAGTGCACTACATTGCCAAACAGCATTCACTCCCCGTCCAAATAATTGTTTTCAGATGTTACTATCACTTCCACTGTCACAGTAATGCACCAGACCAGGCAAGTGAAATGACAGGGTGTTGTGGAAAGACGCCATCTTTGTCCAGTTGTGAGATAAACATTCCACAGTCAGCTGTCAATGGTGTTACAACAAAGTAAAAGGGAATGGGAGTGACAGCAACCCTGCCAACAGAACAAAGGTGGGGTCAATGGATGATGAGGCACAAAATACGCAGATGGAAACTGCTACAGACCTCCGAACGTAACATGTCCTTCAAATTAGCTAAAGAACAGAGCACTTTCTGGAATGTGTAGCTGCATCCAAGCCAAACATCACCAAGTGCAATGCGGATGCAGTGGTTCAAAGCACACTGCCACCGAACTCTAGAGCTGTGGAGGCATGTTCTCTGCAAAGACAGAGTAGTCTGGAATTGGTGATTGCCAGATGGACAGTAATGGCTCACTCCTGAGCCTTATAAGCTGTCCCAGAACAATTGAATTGGAGAGATCATTCACAAAGGTGATGTGATGTCAAACAATTGATAAAGAATAGGATTCACAAAGCTCATATTGTGGTTTTAGGTATCCCCGACAACAAAAAAAAGGAAATTGTCCTATAACACATATTTATTTTTACCTTATTTCACGCTGATTCTCTAATGAATCGTACAGAGACCATTTGAGCCAGTTCACTTTCTCCTCTGAGCTTTATTTTTATCATACTGCACTGGACACGGTGTTCATTGTGTCACCTATAAATATCTGAGAAGCATATTTGCAGTTAAAAGAGAGCAGCTCCAGGCATCGGCAAATGAAAAGAAGCAAACAGTTCAATCTTTTATGCAAAAGTGACAAAATGCTTTTGACAACAAATGCTTTCGAAATGCTTCCTTTTATGTTTTTCTTAATCATATCACTATTTGGAGTTTCTACCTTTTGGCTTCAAACCAGCATCAATTCCTAATGATACACCACCTGCACAAAGATTTTGTAGTGGTATAGTAAGGTGTGTGATCTATGAATTATATAAAAATGCAGTTGTGAATTGAAACAGAAACAGCTGTGATTTACATTTATTGTCATGTAAAGGTTGAAAACCGCATTATCAGCTTGAATTTTTTCTTGAGCAGATCATGCTGCAATGCCTCTCAGACATTCACTAAACCGTTTTCTTTAAAGGGGCCATATTATGCAAAATCAACTTCTGACATTCCTACCATCTTTTAGCGTCGTACCCTTATCAAAAACATGCCTCTTCATTCAGAATCTTTCATGCATGTGTGTGTAATACTGTGTTCCTTTTTTGTGAGCTGAAAATAGTTCGATGTTCCTTGCAACGCCCATACTTCTTACCTCTGCCCACTGACCAATCAGATTACTCGCAATTACAGCTCATCTCTATGTTGATCCGGTGCGCTGATGCCAACGGAACATAACACATTCCGGTTTCAAAACCCTACAGTACATGTATGAAAAAGATCCAAACTTTGTTAATTAACTTTATCTCACGCAAAAAGCATGAGAGTTCATTAGCATACACAAGCACTGAACTGCGTGAAGCATATTGTTATTTCTAGACTTTTAAGGTGGATTCCTTAATTTGTGAAGTTATAAGACTTGCACAGAAATCATTGATGCACTTTGGACTTTATTTATGTCAGTTTCCAGCTATTGCGCACTACATTACCCATGATTCCCAAACTACAAGTCCCAAAAGGGGCGTGGCAAAAGCATGACCATGGAAGGAATGGGGTAAACGTTCTAGTGCTAATATAGGGGGCTCCAAAATTTATTATAACTGCTTTAAAAAGAGCATAATATGGCCCCTTTTAACCCCTTCTTCCCTTTAAGGATCACAGGTTCTGCTGATCCAGCACTTCAGGCGAAAGAGAAGAACATGCAAACTCCTCTCAGGAAGGTCACGGGCTAGAATTGAACCAAATTCATAAATGACTACACCATTTCAGAAAACCTTACATTCCTATTCAGAAACAAGATTTTCTATAAGATACTAAACCACAACATGTGTTAAAAAGGTGAGTTAATTTTCTTAAGAATTCTTAACAAATTCATTGAAGCACATGCTGCGAAAATGAACACACCCCAATTATAGTCTCAAGAGAAAAACCAGACTCAAGACGATGAAATTGCACACATTGAACAGGCTCCAACCACTCGTGAATCTAATTAAGGTATTCATTTAAAAGGAGTACAGCAGACAAGTGAATATAAAAGGGCATAACTTAACAACAAAAACCCCTTCACATTTCATGCTGTCAGCAATGGCTCCCCATGGAAGAAAAATGTCACAAAATCTGAGAAAGGGAACCATTTCTTTACACAAAAGGGTGAGGGCTACAAGAAAATCAGCAAAGTTTACTTATCAGTCAAAATACTGTAGCAAAAGAGATCCAAAAATTTAAGAAAGATAGAAGTGCAACTGGTTCAAGGCTCACCGGTGACCTTCCTGGAAGTAGTTCTCTATGTGCTTGCATGGGTTTCCTCTGGGTTCTCCAGTTTCTCCCACAAACCCAAAAACATGCGGTTAGGTTAATTGAATAATCTAAATTCCTCTTTAGGTCTGAATGTGTGGGGTATACCCTCGCCTCTCGCCCCCGTGACCTAAATTCAAAGTATGATGTAAATTCATACTTTTAATGGGGGGATGCACTCATTTATGCTGAGCACTGTATATACTGTAGCGGGTGGCGAGAGAGACACACACGCACTCCATTCGATGGCCAAGGGGTGTTTTTATCAAAAAGGGTGCAACCAATAAATAAATATGTCACTTAGCGCTCCGGAACAAAGGACTGGTAGGCAGGCCGGGCAAGCACGGGCTCCAGGTATTGAGCAGGAGGTAGTTCCATGGTGCCCTCACCCCGCTTAGTCCAGTGGCGCGTGTTCTCTCAGTCCAAAGAGGTGGGATGTCTTGGTGGCAGGTTTCTTCTGTGATCCCAGATTTCGAGCTCGAAATATGGACAGCCTGATGTTCGGTTAGGTCTCTCAGGGACCAGATGTCCAGCCAAGCCCACTGGCCCGGTGTTGACACTGCTCCATCGGCAAGGCACCTGCTGGGGTCCTTCAGCTCCCGGACAACCCACGCTTCTGCAATGGAACATCCTGCTCTCTGTGCATTGAAAGAGTGACTCTCGCTCTCCTGGCTCTGTCGCGCTTAAAAGTGTACACCTTGAGTGGCACCAGGCAACCCTGATTGGAGCCCCACACCTCGTCATTATGTGATAAAACATCTCAATCCTCAAGATATTTCAGGAATTACATTTTTTATAAAACTGTATTCCTGACATGGACACATTTAGGAAAAGTTATATAATAATAGTAACCTCCAATTGAAAATCTCAACTCTGTGCCTTTTGGAGAAGAGGGAGCTGGGTATAAACTTGTTAAATTGCTCATCAGAGGGCCCGAGAGAATCTGGCATGCCTTCACATACAAAGAGCTTTCAATAGCACTCAGAGAATTCAGGCAGGTATAAGTGTTGAAGGGGAGGAGGTGGAGAGGAACAGAAAGATGACAGACACTGATGGCTGTCTGCCTAGCCCCGGGCTCAAGGTGTTTCTACTGTGTGTGTATATGTGTTGGCAGAAGCCCCCGCTGGCTTCCCAAACACTCAGCCTCTGTAATTATCCCAGTGCCCTGCCATGACATGTTCTCAGTCATGGCTTCGTAGCTGAAGAACAGAGCTGCAAAGTTAACACAGCCAATTAACCCTGGCAACTGTCAAAACAGTTCAGGTTGGGAATCGCTGCTGCGTTCGGTTCCAATCATCGGGGTTTGAGAAGTGCACACGAGTTAAATCATCATGACAAGCACACAAACTGTTAATCAGGAGTCGTTTCTAGATTGGGAGAAAAGAAAGCAATGACTGGAGGAATGTCCCTGGCTGACTCTGATTGAGATTCTTCTCGTTGTCTCGGTGAAACCCTTGAGGGCTCGCTGTGGATTTGCTGAGCTGCACGCTTGCAGGCGGTGGTGAAACGAATTGAAGTCGAACCATTCTATCATTCATTCATTCGTCACATCTATGTTTCAAGATGGACCGAACCTAGGGCAGACTTGCTGTGATTGACAGCTGAGATGCCCAACTAAAGAGCAAACAAACTATTTTGATATAGCTTTGAACAGGGTTCAGTGTGGTTTCGAAGGATACTACACACTTGCTAGGTACAACTTGCTTGGACCACTTTTGCACTCAAAACTGCCCATCACGGATTCTACCAGGTACTGGAAACATTCCTCAGAGAGTTTGTTTCATATTTGTCGGCTGCAGATCCATGATGGAAATCTCCTGTTCCACCAAATCCCAAAGGTGCACTACTGGATTGAGATCTGGTGACTGTGGAGGACATTTGAGTACAGTAAACCCATCATACTGTTCAAGAAACCAGTCTGACATGATTTGAGCTTTATGACATGGAGTATTGGGGCAGCACGGTGGTGTAGTGGGTAGCGCTGTGGCCTTCCAGTTAGAAGGTTGTTGGTTTGAGGCTCGCCGGTGACTTTTTTTGCATGTTCTCCCTGTGCTTGCGTGGGTTTCCTCCCGGTACTCCGGTTTCCCCCACAATCCCAAAAAACATGTGGTTAGGTTAATTGAATAATCTAAATTCCCCCAAGGTGTGAGGGTGTGAGGGAATGTTGCCCTGCGATGGTCTGGGGACCTGTGCAGGGTGTACCCCTGGAGAAAGGCACCAGCAAACCCCTGTGACCCAAAAAGGGAATAAGCAGGTTGGAAAATGAATGAATGACATGGAGTATTTTTTTTCCTGGAGGTTTCACTGTGGACATAAAGAAATGGAGATGGTCAACAACAATACTGGAGGCTGTGGTGCTGACACGATGCTCAGTTAGTACTAATGCACCCATAGTGAGCCAAGAAAATGTCCCCCACACCATTACACCACCTTCACTAACCCGAACAGTTGACAATGCAGGATGGATCAATGCTTTCATGTTTTTGACTCAAAAAACCTACCCTCTGAATGTCCAGCAGACAATGGTGTTCAAATCTCCTATTATCAAATTTTGGTGAGCCTCAGTTTACTGGTATTAGCTGCACAGTGACACACAGTGTGGTCTTCTACTGTAGGCCATCTGTCTTTAGGTTTGACATGATGCATTCTCATCCAGAAACCTTGATTGTAACGAGTGTTTTTTTTGAGTTGCTGTTGATGTTCTATATGCTCCAACCAGTCTGGCCATTCACCTATGGCATCAAAAAGACATTTTCACCCACAGACCTGTTGCTCACTGGATAAATTCTCTTTTTTCAGACCACCTCTGTAAACCCTAAAGATGGTTGTGGGAGAAAATTGCTGTAGATCAGCTGTAAATTAAGAAATGATTAAAACAAAATAAAGTCATAGGTTGTAATGCAACAAAGACATGGCCAATTTATTAAAATGCTCAAAATGTTTACTTTACAAATGCACAGAATGTAAGAACTTATACTAAAATTCCCTAGGAATCGTAAAGATCCACAATTTTATCCTAAAGTGCGCCAACTTAAAGCCTTGAACCAACTTAATGCAGGACCTTCCTGAATACTCACTTAAGAAACTTTTCAATGAAACAAACCTGAATCCCCAATATTGCTTAAAGTGCAGGTTATTTAATTTACAATTAGCCAAAATTAATCGTGTATGGGATGTTTTAATCAGCGGCTAAGCTAAACGCGCTAATTTACCTGCTTGAGTACATTTTAATTGTATTTCATTACACATTTATTGGCAAACCTCTCATGCAGATGGCGGGAAAATATTTATATTACTCTTAAATAAATTCTGATAGAAACCTGTGCGTCATCTGTTGTGGCTAATGTTAAACGCTAATATTAGCCTTGAAGTTAGTGGGTGTCTATGTGATTCCTTTGTGTAAAGCACCAACTAGTGGTCGACATTGGAAATACATCATCAAACCATTTCTGAGAAGCATCTCATTGCAATACTGAGAACATCGCTGGCCTCCCAATGATTAGAAGCGATGGAGCGATGTTTGATTAAAAAAAAACGTATTGCTTTCTTTTGACCATGAAAGCAATACAAACATTTACCTTAGTCTGATCATTTTATGGCTGTTTCTCACAGGGTTATGGAAAAACATGCAAAATTGAATAAGGTGTAAAAACGCTATTTCCACAAAGTCATGGAAATATTTTTCAGCACCTCTATGTAAATTTTTCTATCTCTGTAGGGTGTGTGCACATGATGTCACAGTACTCAGATGTCACAGAATGAGTGGCAAAAAGCTTATATGCTAAAATGAATGTGATAACTTTTTACAGTATTTAGACCTAAATGTTTTTTAACACAACAAAGCAGTAAAAAAAGATGGACTAAATCACCCCAATATATTTATTTCAGCATTTAAAAGGAAAAACATATGAAAGGAAGATTAGATTAAGTGAATGTTCTTTCTTACTTTCCCTGCCTCAATAGCAAGATCAGACCCAGGATGGACTTAATACAGGTATGATGGATTTAAAGCAATGTTTTACAAAAAGCTAAATAATGTTGTAGTCTCAAGAACAGAGCAAAAATTATGCACAAAAATCTTATTGTCAGTGACCATAGAGAACTAATACCAGAGCTTATAATGTCTATGGCCTGGAGATACAGCATTGTCCTGTCTCACCATTCTGCAGAATTAGTTAAAATGAGTTTCTTCGGGACTGAAACTAAACATCAAGCGCCAATTCTTTGTTTGGAGCACCATCTAGCGGTCTATGTTGGTATCATAGCGTGGTCAATGGAAAAAACACTTTACAGAAGTAAACAGCACTCATTCATGGGTTTAATTCTACATTTTTACTTCAAAATTTTCAGGACCTTTTCAAAATGGAGTATATCTACTCCCCAAGAGAAGACCTTAATAATATGGCAACTACAGGATTATGTTTGTTCCCGTTTTTAGAGGCAGACCTACGTTTTCAAAGCGAGTTCAACTAAAGATATTTATTTGGCACACCCTTTCGTTTTGCAAAGCTTTGAAATAGCCACTAGATTTAAAGAAAAAAACATATATTCATATATAGGTTTATTTTTTTTAGAAGTATAGTCGGGATAGCAACTTCAGTGGAAGTAGTTGAGCATCGTGCTACTTCTTGAGTTTTTATGTTCTCTGAATTTGGATACTGTGTTCAGCTTGCATTCTGTGTACTATTCACTGAAGAGTGTATCATTTCAGACAGGCCTTGTTTTAATTTCAACTCCCTTTGTTAGTTGGTACACCTGGTCCTTTACATCTCATTGTTTTAATTGTGAAAATATCAGTTTTAAAAAATATTTTATCTATTGCACAATGACAATCTTGTTCATTCTAGAATTAATAGAAAATATAGTCAAGACATTGGCATGGTTAGAAATAGTATTAATTTGAAATAATGCAATTCAAATCTCCCAGTAACTCCACGATATGTATCGTGACATACCACCTACATATTGTTACACCCTTATTAAATACATACAAATATAGAACAACTACTTCTATTATATTGATGTTTATGGATGGAGTGAGCTGTTAAATTTATACTTTTCATTCTTCATCTTTCCTTCTTCAGTACCTTTGAGGCCATGTCTTTTTCCTGAAACGACAACAAAACAAAGAAGATGAAAGTGATACGTGTCAAGCAGTTTCTTTTAAAGGCACAAAAAAACATTTAAAAAGAAACTTATAAAGATGTTATAACATATTACGGTATGACATATAGCACACCGTTAAATATATATTTATATATATGGTGCTAAACATTTAGACCCCCATCACGGTGAAAGGACTTTAATGGTTTTTAGCATATAAACCTTTTTTTTCCTGCTACCCAAACTCACCTTTTGAAGTTCGGCCACACAGGGATCTAGTTTAGCCTTCAGCTCATCTGAAAGAGTGACATCAGTCCTCACAGTCCAGTGCCCATCGGAGAAGTTGACGGGCATTGAGAAAACCAAACCCGGTGGAATACCAAACTGTCCTGCGCATACCAAGAGCATTTTAAAACCTCAATTGCTTTGGCTCGGTTCTCAAATGATTTTACAAAACATTATGTTCAGATCCCTGAATAGTTGTAGCTGATTTTTCACGTCACTTTGGATTTTCTTATTAATTTGAGCAAATTGCAAATGCATTGGCACCAGTTGTATTTACTCGTGGCACACAAGTGCCGATGATTTGTGTTTTGCCTAAATCAGTAGGACAAGAAGGACGTGAAAAAGCAGCAAACTAGTATTTTGGAAAATAAAAAAAAAATAATAATTTGAAAACTGAGCCAAAGCAACTTGGTTTTGTGGAGATTAATTGAGACTAAGACATTAGCTTTTTTTAATTTATTAACAAAACCTCTATTTTTACACTATTATCAACACTTTTTTATTTGCGAATTTCAGGCCCAAACCTTTAAAGCTTTTCAAATGGTCCCTTTATTGCAGATCAAGTCCTAAACACGCTTTAATTACCAGTGAAAAATAAGGGAGGGCCCCCTTTTATTCAGTAAACATTGCCAAACAAAAGTATTCCAAAAATGGAACTCAGAGATGAAAAATCATTGTTCATTGTTCTGGTGTTGAATTAACACTTCAAAATCAAAACCATCCCTTAAGACATACAGTCTTGACGCTAAAGCGAATCCTACAGGTTGTTATCCAACACTGAATTCTCAATGCACGTGTACTAGAGACTGAGAAGGGGATTCCTGATTAAAGCTAATTCAGCAAATAAATAAATATATATAGAGATTGTTTCTCATAAGATAACTGGTCTAACCTGTGCTGTAGACACCCAGAGAGAAGGCTTCATCTGGAGACACTCCGTTATTCCATGCTTTCAAAGTGCTCAATATTCCATTGGTTGCAGACAATGCTGTTGCTTTGTTGGTTTTTGAGGAAATTGTGGGACGATATTTGTGTAGTAAGGATAAAAAATCAGTTCTCAGCCATTTCCTTTGAAATCAAATGGGGGTATAATTAAGTCAAAAACCCATTGTATTCACATATGATGCATTACAAGGATTTGTACATTCATTTATAATGAAACGTCACCAAAATTGTGTTTTTTACCAGTCATAAATCATCTCCACGACATGCAGAGAAAAGCCGGCTGGACCACAGATTGCCCCGTCATAACTGCAAACCTTTGCTTTCTGTAGGTCCACGTGGAAACAGCCGCTAATGTTTCCCCACACGGTCACATTGGTAACTTCTGTTAAATTAAAAGAAAGGTGCCGTTTTTAAATAAAAATGGCATAAAAAGGGAAGATTCATATTTTTTAAATATAAATGTACAAGCAAAATACTTGCTCGAGTTAATAAAAGTAACTAAAAGGTAAGAATCCAATGAAACATTTAGTTGGTTCCTTGTTTACATTTTATTTAACAAAAGCATTTATTTGAAGCGTTTTACAGCCTTCAAACTGCTCTCAATCAAAGTCTCGTATTCATTTAATGTACCGTCGTGGCCAAATCATCAGATGAATTGCAAAGTCCTCCTTTGCCATGAAAATTAACTTAAATGAGAGGCCCGATAGTAACGGAGAGAGGACCTCACTGTCATTCATCCCAAAGGTGTTCTATTGAGTTGTGCAATCGATTTAGTAAAAAAGACATTTTATATTTGTTAAAAATGTTGTTGAAATACATGTTCAGATAATCAACAAAGTAGAATTTTTACCTGCTGTTTTTACAGATAGCTTCCTTGCAAGAAGGGTTCTTGCCTCGCATTCAAGTTGTGTTGCCATGGCAACAACATTGTGTGGTTTAACAGAGGGTGCATTTTCAACCAACAACGAGGACTTGAGATTGACGAAGCAGTCTCCTGCAACAATCACTCTCACGTCTTCCCTTGCATTGGCTTCGATGAGCTTCCCATAGAAACAAAACTGTTCTGCGACCCATTCCAGTACGTGGTCCTTGTCGTCCAGTCCACTTTCAAAGCTAGTCTGCTGCTCGTCGAGGAACAGTATGAAGTGTGCTTTCTCGAAGGCATGTGAAGGATCTGAATGGATGGTAACCTCGTGGATTTCAGGGATGGCGAGATCCTCCGTTTCCATCTTGAGTGCGTGTAGCACCTCCTCAGTTCCGCTGGTGTCCATGAGGTGAAGGCTGAAGACAGAGAGGCCTGGAAAAATCCCCCGGGTGAACAGATGAGGGATGAGGCTGTAGCTGATTAGATTCAGACACCTGAAAAAGATTTGGTAAATGAGAAACGTCCGGCTAATGGGGTCATACTCTGGAAACCCAAGAAATTTTCCCTCGTTTTCATCAACGAGGCTCAAGTGGAGAGGGTGAAGACCTTCAAACTCCTCAGTACATTCACTACCGTCCAAAAGTTTAGGGTCACTTAGAAATGTCCTTATTTTTGAAGGAAAAACAATGTATTTTGAACAATGAAAACAATTTTGGGGTCCGCAAAGAATCCGCAACTTGCAGCAATTACAGCACTGCAGACCTTTGGCTTCTAGCTGTTAACTTTTTGAGGTAATTTCACCTCTAGAAGCTCCTCACACAAGTCGGATTGGCTGGATGGGCACTTCTTGGGTAACATACGGTCAAGCTGCTCCCACAACAGCTCACTGAGCTTTAGATCTGGTGACTCCATTGAAGATAGAAGACCAGCTGCTGCTTCTTTTCTAAATATGCTGTTGTAGGATGAATTTGGCTCCAATCAAATGCTGTACACAGGGTACTGCATGCCTTTGCAAAATGGAATGATAGCCTTCCTTATTCAAAATCTCTTTTACCCTCAACAAATCTCTCACCTTACCAGTACTAAAGCAACCCCGGACCATTATGTTACTTGACAGATGGTGTCAGGCAGCATTCCAGCATCTGTTCAGTTGTTCTCACAAATGTTCTTCTGTGTGATCCAAACACCTCAAACTTCATCTGTCCAGAACACTTTTTTCCAATCTTTCTCTATCCAATGTCTGTGTTCTTTTGCCCGTATTAATCCTTTTCTTTTATTGGCCAGTCTCAGATACAGCTTTTTCTTTGCCACTCTACCCTGAAGGCCAGCATCCCGCAGTCACCTCTTCACTGTAGATGTTGACACTGGGTACTATTTAATGAAGCTGCAAGTTGAGGAGCTGTGAGGCGTCTATTTCTCAAGCTAGAGACTCTAGTGTACTTATCTTCTTGCTCAGTTGTGCAGAGGGGGCTCCTACTTCTCCTTCTACTCTGGTTAGAGGCTGTTTGTGCTGTTCTCTGAAGGGAGTAGTACACACCGTTGCTGGAAATCTTTAGTTTGTTTTGTTATGTGCCTTGGGTCACATTAATTTTGATTTAAATTGTTTTTGAGTATATTTGACCATGTTTTATGTTCAGGAGGTGTGCGATTGCGGTCACCTGGAATTTCCTGCCGATTTTGAATCCATCACTGCCGATTGGTGCAGGACAGAGTGCCATGCGCTCAAAAGAGGCAGAGTTTCTCCGATCAGAGTCTGGTTGTCACCGTGTTTGATGCAGAGCTCGGGGTTCCAGCTCCATCAGCAACACACCCTCATTAATGTTTAGTTGAATTTCATTGAGTAAGATCTGAGTTTTCTTAATCGTCTTTCTTTCATATCGTATAAGTTATTGTTTGGCTAATGTGGTGGGGTAGACCTCAGTTTATTTTTTAAACGATTGTATCTTTTTGTTAGGAAGTTTAGGGAAGTAGGGGGTTGGTTTATTTTTGTAGTGGGTTTTGTTTGTTATTTTGGCCTTCCTCCACCTAAGCCATTTTCTTTCTATGTTAGATGTTTGTCTGCTCTTCAATTATAAAATTGTTGTAAAAAAATTTTTCACTGATTCGATTGTGTTTTGTGTTTTCTTGACGGATGTTGGAACTCTATTTCATTGTAAGTTTTTAAATCTCACCTACACTCTTAAATCACTCTCCTCCCCTTTAAACAATTCGTAACACTTTGTAATTTCTCACATGGAATAGCCTTCATTTCTAAGAACAAGAATAGACTGTTGAGTTTCACATGAAACTTCTCTTTTTCTGCCCAATTTTGAGTTTTTTAATCGGCCCCACAAATGTGCTGCTCCAGATACTCCACCTGCTCATTGCTAGCATGAAGCACGAGGGTTTTCTAATCATCCTTTAGCTTCTGCTACAATAAGAAACACATTGTACCATTAGACACTGAAGGGATAGTTACTGGAAATGGGCCTCTATTCACCGATGTTGATATTGCACCAAATAACAGCAATTTGCAGCTAAAATAGTCAACAAGAACTGTGTGTTTCTGATAAGTTATCTTCATTGAAAAAAATTTATTAAAAAAATTAGGAAATTTCGGAGAGACCCCAAACTTTTGAACGGTAGTGTACATGGACTCTCTGTGTCTCATCTGGGTTTAACCATCTCTCCACCAGTCAACTATACTCCTGCTACCATTTCAACTCCCGTACTTGTCCCGGAAGCCATTATGAGTAATGGAACTCCTGCATCTCCCTGCTGTTTGCTATGCCAGATTAGACAACGCCTGGTACCATACCCTTTCAGGGACGTGATATGGGATCTCTGTTTGTACATATTGTAAACTTGTATAGTGTTCCTTACCCCATGTTCCTTCTCCTTTCCAGCTACACCATGACACTCTCATTGACACCCTAATTAAAAATGCGTATCTTTATAGCAGAAAAACGTACCAAAAGATTTTGAAACCACCAGTTTTGACAATGACAACAATACTACTCACTATTTGAAATTAAACTAAACCTTCTGGCCTCTGTGAGCTGGCAATGCCCGATTTTGATCTCTAAATCTCTGGGTATCCTCAAATGCAGCGTTTGATAGGCTACAGTTTTGACCCTTCAGGAACTATCCAAAAAAACCATCCCTACCCGCTGATCCAGATGTGTAGAGGTTGGATGGCTCTGAGTCGCAGGTCTTCCTCCTTCATACACAGTTCTTTAGTTACTTGATTCTCTGTTGCGATTTTCAGCATCTGATCAGAGTGCATTTCTGAGGTGATTCCATAATAACACTGCAACAGACGAATACACCATTTTAATAAAACCATGTCACATCACTTTCTGAAGTGTCCATATACAAGATTTTAAAGCTTCAAGTCTCCTGAGTGCCCGAGAAGCGGATATAATTTTCATTGATTTTCAGTCATTGACAAGTCCAGGTAAAGGTCACATGGTGCTACTGATGCTTAACTTCAAACTTGCATTGGGCAAAATGGTGACGGAGTGGGTAGCACTGTGTCCTTCCAGTTAGAAGGTTGCCGGTTCGAGGATCCCTAGCAGGCAGGGTTGTGGGTGACCTTCCTGGGAAGAGTTTACAATGGACTGGCGACCTGTGACTCTGCAACCTGTGGGAGTCCGAAGTGTGTTGGACCCCCATGAGCCTGGAACAAGTGGGTATAAAGATGAATGAATTAATAAATATTGATTGATTTTTACAAACCTGTGCGTGCTCAAGGAAATCGCTGAATCCTCCAAGCAGGATGCCTTTTCCTCCTCGATCAATCAGCTCTCTCCATATTATAGGAGAGCTTGAGTGCTGCCAGATGTTTGATGCACATGTTTTCTGTAGCCATTCCTACACCCAGAGAGGGCTCAGTGTCAATAAACCAAGCATCGAACTGACGAGTGCTTGAGTGCTTTATTAAGGGTACCTCCCAGACGTCGGAGTGCACACTGATCTTATGGATGTGAAAATCAGGGAGATTTGTTTGTAACACGTCTGCAAGAAGCTCAGCCTTGGCGTAATGAGGACAATCAGCTTTTCCTGCGCAAATGAAGAGATATTGGGTTAAATAGTTTGATAGTAATTTCACTTAAATATAAAATGCAAACAGATTAATGAAAGAAAACCAACGGTTAATCGGACTGACCCGCAAGAACAAACTTTGCCATGTTTGTTCCAAACCACGCGTCGGATGTTGCTAGGTAACAGTGAGTGTCACGAAAAAAACCGTCCCGGGTGCCAGCAAGGCGATTTCGTCTTTGGGTTTATATTTGATTATTTGTTGCTGTTTTGTGTGTGTGTGTGCGTGTGTTTATGACGGATTTCCATTTTTTATTTAGGGCAATCAAGTACTTTTTAAGCATAGATATTCTATACGTAGATACTTTATAACGGCAGTTCTCGTGGCGCCATCTTGGTAGAGGAAAGGAAAAGTCGGTTCATAAAGTTTACCTTAACGAGTGAAAAGACTTAAAAATCATATTGACACAAAATGCTCCTTTTTCTCCGATGAATGTTTTCTGGTGTGATTTTCATAATTTTGTTAAGCAGTTTGTGAAATGTGACTAAGTTGTTGTATCGTATCATGTCATAGGAAATGGCTATTCCTTTGTTATATTTATTTTAGATATTATGCAATCTATTACCGTATTATTATTCGTATGTTCTAATGCTTGCGTGGGTTTCCTCCGGGTACTCCGGTTTCCCCCACAATCCCAAAAACATGTGGTTAGGTTAACTGAATAATCTAAATTCCACTTAGGTGTGAATGTTGGCCTGCGATGGACTGGCGACCTGTCCAGGGTGTGTCCCTGCCTCTCGCCAAATGTGAGCGGCAGACCCCCGTGAATCTTCCATTGACCAGACCAGTGCACTTGTCCTGTACTAAGATGGCGGCAGCAAGCGGAGAAACAGGAACCACGTGACGTGATTGTCAAAGCGTAACTTCCGCTACTATCATGGCTGCTGCCACGAAGGAATCATGAAACGTGAGAGAACCTTTCTTAAAGGGTAAAAGCATTTACTTAATAGCTTAACCCCGTATATAGTTTTTAAATACCGTTATTTTATATAGTAGTGTAGTAGAACCCCTTGTTTGGTTCGTGTGTTTTGAGGAGTCTGGAAAGCATGATGCTATTAGTCTCATATCTTTGACTGTCCTTGTATATTTACAACGGGCTAATAGTTTGCTGAATTATGTCGTAACACGAGTTCAAGAAGTGCAAAAACGTGAGAAAAACGTAAAGCATACGACAAATTATTAAAGTACACGTTTTTAAATAAACTGAAGATTTAGATATGGTTTCTGTTTTTTTTCTCCCACTTTTCTGTTGCAACAGGTTATTAAGTGTCTGAGGAGTCACGCAGCTGCATTCTCATTTGAGCTGAATATGCTTAAATCAGGTACGGACATGCTCAGATGTGCGCAGAGATGCAAACTGCTGTGGGAGTGTGACATTTTCAAAAGGAAACAGCTGCCTTTATGCTACAACGTCAATCGTTTGGCCTCAACCATGCTGGGGAGCAAAAACAACACAGCACTTGCATCGAAAGTGGTCATCGGAAGAGCTCCATATGCTGGAAAAGAGCCTACAACTGCTAAAAAGAGCAGAGAAGTTTTAAAATTGATAGAATACAATAACGAGTTGTTGGCTAAATGTATTACCCCTATCGATGTGCTGGATGAGCTGCACAGATGTTACATTCCTTTAAATAGAATCACGGCAGTTCTTTCTAGTATGTGGCAGTGCAATAAGAAAATGACCACAAAGCTGAGGGAAATGCAGATTATGCTGATTGCTGAACACCCACAGTTTAATTTTATTTGTAAGCGTTTGATGACTGGAGCCTGGTCCATGAAGGATAAGCATTTAGTTTACAGTCTGAGTATCGCCATCAACCTGGGGGTATCACAAAATTCACCTGTTGTGCAGACATTGTTGCGCGTTTTAAAGGTAAGAGAGGGTTGAGAATTAACATTATATTTGTGAAGAATGTAATCAAATGTATTCGCTAATGTTTGTTTATTTTTTGTTTCTCATTCAGCTGCGTTCTGGGCGGTTTGACTTCGACTGTCTTTCTTCATTGGCTTGTGGGATATCATCACTGGAAAATACCAGGGATGTTCAGAAGCTTAGAGAAACATTAAGGTTGGAAGATCGTCTTGTTTCTAAAGGGAACTGATGTTCTGTGAGTGAATTTGTGATGTGTACTGGGTTGGTAGGTTGCCGGTGAAGGATTATATTCCTCAGCTCAGCAATCTGAAGCAACTTTACTGGATGATGTGCGTGGTGGGAAAAGATTCTCCAGAAGAACTGAAGATCCAGCTGATGGTCAAGTTTTGCAGATTTTCATTTACACATATCTTTCCGTAACACCTTATGACCTGCCATAGAACCAAGTCCGTTAGAGCATATTTTAAATTTGTAATTTGCCATTTATCAATACAACCCTTTTATCCTAGATACCAATAATATATATGGAGTTAGGTCAATCTTAACTGAAGAAAGTGTCAATACTACAATAAACCACAAAAATATTTCTTCACCTATTTTGTCTAAAAACAGACATTTCGTAGCTTTCTTCCTCATAATTGTAAATGTAAAAAAGTTGCACAAAATGCTTTTGAACCACAGTGAGTTTATTCTGAGTGAAGTCATTGCTTAGTTAGAGAGATACACTTAAATTTATAAAGTAAGACAAAAAAAAGAAAAACATGCTCATTTTGCTGAAAACATACCATGAACATCAAAATAAACTGTACAATCAAATTGAAAAAAAAAAAATGTTTCTACGGTACTTTTGATAATATTGATGATATTTGATCAAAAATCCTACGTCGGAAGGGCTGTTAACGGCTACTATCTGGATTATTTTGTCATTGTGTATGCTTTTTATGGATTTTAACCAAATGATGTGTGGATATTATATCATTTGAAAGGTCTGTTGGTCACCTTTCAGAATCCGTTGAGATTTTTTTGATGATGCGAACAGAACCAGAGCTATGGTTTGAACTGCACGTGTCATTGTTCTGTTACCGGCGACAGCTTCTGTGTTAAAGGGTTAATAATAATAATAATAATAATGATACTCTCTGGTCTCGGCTGGGTCTTGGTCTCCATACACTCTGATCTCGGCTTGGTCTTGATACACTCTGGTCTCGAATGGGTCTTGATCTCCATACTCTCTGGTCTCGGATAAGTCATGGTCTCCATACTCTCTGGTCTCGGCTGGGTCTTGGTCTCGATCCACTCTGGTCTCGGATGGGTCTTGGTCTTAATACTTTCTGGTTCCAGATGGGCCTTGTTCTCGATACTCTCTGGTCTCGGCTGGGTCTTGGTCTTGATACACTCTGATCTTGGTCTTGAGACACTCTGGTCTCGAATGGGTCTTGATCTCCATACTCTCTGGTCTCGGATGGGTCTAGGTCTTGATACACTCTGGTCTCGGATGGGTCTTGGTCTCGATACATTCTGGTCTCGGATGGGTCTTGGTCCCGATACTCTCTGGTCTCGGATGGATCTTGGTCCCGATACACTCTGGTCTCGGATGGGTCTTGTTCTTGATACACTCTGGTCTTGGTCACAATCCAGTCTGGTCTGGGATGGGTCTTGGTCTCCATACTCTCTGGTCTCTGCTGGGTCTTAGTCTCGATTCTCTCTGCTCTCGGCAGGGTCTAGGTCTTGATACACTCTGGTCTCGGATGGGTCTTGGTCTCGATACTCTCTGGTCTTGGTCCCGATACTCTCTGGTCTCGGATGGGTCTTGGTCCCGATACTCTCTGGTCTCGGATGGGTCTTGGTCCCGATACTCTCTGATCTCGGATGGGTCTTGGTCTCGATACTCTCTGGTCTCAGATGGGTCTTGGTCTCGATACTCTCTGGTCTTGGTCTCGGATGGGTCTTGGTCTCGGCTGGGTCTTGGTCAAGATGTTGAAACACTTATTTTATAGCGTATCTGGCTTTACCCATTTTTAGAGCAGTGCTTTGTGTCTTAGTGCCTCGTCACCAGAGGAGCCATTTGGGTTTTAGAGATTTGTGGATGACCTGACATGATTCAAATTACAAGTGTACACTAGAAATGATTTCACCACTCAAATATAATTGTGGTAAATGCATGCATATCTTGAAAACTTCAGGCTGCTGTGCTGCAGCATGCTAAGATCTGACTGACCGGAGGAAGGAGGTTTTGCAGCTGTTTTAGCATTTAATGCGATTATGAAGCACATAGACCTACTGTATGCATTGTTTTATTTCAATTGTTTTCAAGCATAGGTAGATCCCAGTACACGTCATTTCAGCCTAATTTTGTGCCGGTTTCATATATTTCTGACTATTCCTCATTTTTTTTCCTCAGGAAAAGGCTCTTGCATTGGTGGAAAAGTTACCTTCAGAAAATGTCCAACCAATTTTCTCCGGCCTGGCAGCAATGGACCTGTCTAGCACACCTCTGTTGAACGTCTGCAGCAATAACATAATTGGTGAGGTGATGAAAATCTGCTTCCAATATGTTAGTTTATACATTCTATACTCATAACGCTGGTTGTTTTCGTGCAGAAAATGTCCATCTCTACACATTCAGACAGTATAGAAGAATTTTAAATTCCTGCTATACAGTAAAGTACAAAAACTTCGCCCTCTTCAGATCCATCTCTGAGCAGATCATCACCTCTGATGTGTACACAGAAACACAGGTATGATAAAACAATAATGATAAGCATTGCGATAGACATGGTCGATATCAACCAAAAAATGTGTACGATAGAATGTTTGATATTTTTATTCTTCTTGTGTTCCGCAAAAAAGAGAGTTCACGCTCACGCAGCACGAGAGCTTGTGCTTATAGAGCGGCGTTGGCGGAGAGTCAAACAATTCAGTATATGGTTATGCTTCACTCATGTGGAAGCAGACTATGCTCGTTGCAACAAGTGCAACAAATTTCTTTTTCTTATAAAGGTGGAAACACAAGCGATCTATCAAAACAAAGTGCAATTTGTGCAGACAGAGAAATGCCAAGCTTCTACTTTATCATCCGTCCCCTCAGGTATGCTGTGTTAAAATAACGACATTAACATCACTTAAAGTCCCCCTAAAAAGTTTTATTATGTTCAAACTTTAAAAACACTTTCAGATAAGTTAAAAAGATTATTTTTTTTCTGCAGTTGTTTAAATCTCACGTACGCTTTCAATTAGAGCATGACACGGGAGTGGATTTTCACTCCTGTCCCATCCCACTCCCAGAGAAAAAAAAAAATCCCATCCCAATCCTGGACCAGAGTAAAAAAAATAAGCACTGTGCTACTCCTGTAGAACTGACCCCTGGTCCCATCCCACTCAAAATTACTCCCACTCCCATCCAACTCCTGCCAGCTTACAAATACCTGTAGTCTTTTGAAATGGATTCCAGTTTAGTATAAACAGGACATTGGTCACACATTCTCCATCTTAGTTGAATTAACCGAACACCAAGAAAATTGTGTGTGTGTGTCAATTTTTTTTTATCTTATAAATGCTCAGAACAGTGTGTAATAACAAAAAAAGTAAAAAAAAAAAAGGTTTTCCATCAAGTTTCGCTTTATAAACAATCATAAAAGTACAGCAACAAGATTTTTGAGATTACAGAAATCAACCTCAACCTATTGTGCATCAACTCAATTTTTTTGTCTCCTATCCAGCCGAAGACAGTGCTCAATAGAAAAATCTCCATAAATATAAATATGTATTACATAATATTAGATTTGTCCCAAAGAAACCCTTGCGTTCTATACAATAATGAGCAAAAGAAAAATAAATGAATTAACCAATATGTTGTTGGAAACATGAGCAATGGCAGTTTTAAAGCAATATTATATAATGTCAAAAATGACACAATATGGGAAAAAACCCTGTTTATAAAAACTTTTATTACATATGACTGTGATTGAGACGGTGACACGCCCCCTGCTGTTGCTGTTTGTGTTCCACAAAACTCGCAGGGGCTCTGGACGATGGTATAAACATCATCTTTCACTATTTACCAGTGTTTTGGCACTGAAATCTAACACTTTAGTGTGCCAAAAACGATGAAAGAATGAACAAGCGTGCTTCTGGAGGAACATCCATTCTAATACGCAGTGATTTAATTCACAGCAATATCAAACTCACTAGTAATCTACAAGTAACTGCAGTAAGATTGACACTCAGGAAAACCATCACAATTTGTTCTCTCTACATCCCTCCAGATGCAAATATAAAACACACAGAGCTAAACCAGCTTATTACCCAACTTCCTCCCCCTTTCATTTTAATGGGAGATTTTAACAGTCATAACTTTTTGTGGGGTAGCAACCAGTGCAACGCGAAAGGAAGGAAATTAGAAGATTTTATTGAGAATAACAATTTATGTCTTTTAAATGATGGTTCAAACACTTATCTGCACCCAGGACATGGAACCTACTCTGCAATCGATCTAACCATCTGTCAGCCCGAACTCCTTTTAGACTTATCCTGGAAAGTCCACCCTGATTTATGTGGAAGTGACCATTTCCCATTAGTTATAACAATTAAAGGACAAGAAGAAGATTTTAAAGTGCAAAGGTGGCAAATTAAAAAAGCAAACTGGACTTATTTTGAAGCTCTATGTGATGAGAAATTTGCAGGTTTCCTTGAAGATGATCCAAATGCTATGGAAAACTTCACAAAAACCCTCATTTCTATAGCTGAAGAATCCATCCTAAAAACGTCCTGGAAAAACTCCACTAAACGAACTCCATGGTTTAACGAAGATTGCAAGAAGGCTATTAAAAAGAGGAAAAAAGCCGAAAGATGTTTCTCTAATCATCCAACTACTGAAAATCTTATTAAACTCAAAAAGGAAAGGGCACAAGCAAGAAGAACAATAAATGAAAGTAAAAAAGAAAGCTGGAGAAGATTTGTTTCCAATTTGTCAACAAATACTTCACCAACTAAAGTATGGAAGCTGATTCGGAAAATGAAAGGAAAAATACCAGTCCACAAATACAACACATTAAGCGAAAGGATGATATCTTGACATCAGCGCAAGAAATAGCAAACGAAATAGCAAAAACACTTGAAAACAATTCTTCAGTTGAAAATCGCAGTGCTGCGTTCAGAGCCCTCCACGATGGACATAAAGGAAAAATTAATTTTACCTCAAATAATGAAGAACCATATAATCAGCCTTTTACATTACAGACGAACTACAAAAAGCTATGAAGAAATCTCACGACTCAGCCGTTGGTCCAGATGATGTCCACTATCAATTTATAAAAAATCTGCCATCCACTGTTCTTAGATTACTGCTTAAGCTCTACAACTCCATTTGGATTTCTGGAAATATCCCACCAACATGGCAAGAAGCTGTAATAATCCCTATTCCAAAGCCTGGAAAGGATCACAGTGACCCCTCAAACTATAGGCCTATTGCCCTGACCAGCTGCCTGTGTAAAACCATGGAGAGAATGGTCAATGAACGACTGGTCTGGATGCTGGAATCGGAAAAACATATCAGCAACGCTCAATGCGGATTCAGAAAAGGACGAAGTACAATTGACCACCTTGTTTCACTCGAAAGCTACATTCGAGATGCTTTCATCAGAAAACAACATGCAATAGCAGTATTTTTTGATCTAGAAAAAGCCTACGATACAACTTGGAAACAGGGAATTTTAAAAGATTTACATGGAATGAATTTTAAAGGGCGACTGCCAATTTTTATCCAGAATTTTTTAGCCAAAAGATTTTTTAGAGTCAAAGTCACAAATACATTATCAGATCGATATGAACAAGAACTTGGAGTACCCCAAGGAAGTATCCTATCTGTGACCCTTTTAATATTAAAATAAACAATATTGCCAATATCATTGGTACCGACGTACTCTACAGCTTGTATGTAGACGATATCTGCATATGCTATAAAAGCAAGAACATGGCAACCATTGAAAGGAAGATTCAACAGAAGATAAATAAAATACAGAACTGGGCAATGCAAAATGGTTTTAAGTTTTCACAAGCAAAAACAATCTGCACTCATTTCTGCCAACTACGGTCGTTACACAATGAACCAGAACTATTTATGGATGGAACCCCAATTAAACTATCCAAAGAAACCAAGTTTCTTGGAGTTATCTTTGATAACAAACTCTCTTTTATCCCACACATCAAAGCATTAAAAGAAAAATGTTTTAAAACCATGAATATTTTAAAGGTTTTATCCAAAACTAAATGGGGCGCAGATAGTTCGACCCTGATGAACATATATCGAACTCTGATCAGATCTAGGATCGACTACGGGAGTATCATCTATGGCTCAGCTAGGAAATCTTACATCCAAGCCCTCGACAGCATACACCACCAAGGCATTCGTCTGGCACTAGGCGCCTACAGAACATCACCAATCCCAAGCTTATATGTAGAGTCAAATGAGCCATCACTGGAAAACAGACGACTGAAACTAGCTCTGCAATATATAATAAAATTAAGGACAAACAAAGAAAACCCAGCCTTTACCCCAGTTTTTAAAAATCAACTTTTAACTTTTTATAACAAGAAACCAAAGCAAATCCGTCCTCTTGGATTGCGTATGAAATCACACCTGGAAAACCTCAAAATTGACTACGAATCACTGGTACAAACGCACTTGTGCAAAATTCCACCGAAAAAAAAAAAAAAACCCAATATTCACTTCAACTTAGGAAACGAACAAAAATCGAAAACACACCCAAATATCTACCACCAACGACTACTGGACTTCAGGGACAATTTCCCAAACCACATCACGGTATACACAGATGGATCAAAATCTGGAAACAAAGTGGCTGCAGCCTTCACAACAAAAGGGCATGAACAAGGAGTCCGTATCTCAGACCACAGCTCAGTTTACACAGCAGAAGCAAAGGCTTTACTGATGGCACTACAGTTCATCCAAACCAGAACCCGGAAAGAATACCTCATCATTTCTGACTCCAAATCATGCCTCGAGGCACTGGAAAACAATGAGAAAAAACACCCAATAATAACAGAAATACTAATTAAACTGGCATATCTGAGAAGAAAATCTTTTCACATACTCTTCTACTGGATACCCGGACACATTGGAATTCCAGGAAATGAACAAGCGGACCGCATCGCCAAAGCCTCTACAAAACAAGAACTAACCCCATGCCAGATACCAGCATCAGATTTAAAACCATTTCTCACTTCTTACATTGGAAAAAGATGGCAGACTGAATGGAACCTGTGCATCAAAAATAAATTATATGAAATAAATCCTAACATTGGAAAGAAACAAACACAATTCAACAATCGATGGGAACAGGTCATTTATTCAAGATGCAGAATTGGACACTCTAGGCTCACGCACCAGTTTTTAGTAACTGGAGATAGTCGAGCTGAATGCCACTCATGTAAAGTTCCTCTATCTATAAAACATATTCTAGCTGACTGTCCTTTTTTAACCCCCATCAGAAAACAATTTTATTCTTCTACAACTCTAGATCACATTTTTAATCAAGTAGATCCAAATTTGGTATTAAAATTTCTAGGAAGAGCTGGTTTTAAACATTTTATCTAATTCAATAACTTAAATTGCTCTCGCCCTGGAAATAGCCATAGAAGCTGGAAGGGCGTTTAAAAAACAATGAATGAATGAATGAATGAATGAACGATGAAAGAATGTGAGGAAATAAGGAAAAAAAGACACACTTGCGCAAATGCGGAAGAAGAATCACGGACAGAACACTGTAAAAATACTAACACTAACAAACCTATTACTATTTCTACGAGAATGCTTGTACTATTATATACAGTATAAATATTATATTTACAATAAAATCTTCACCAAAACACATCTCAAGTGTTGATAAAGTGATCACAGGAAATCAATCATTCGTCTGTCACTGCGCTCCAGGCGAAAGTTCTGTTTCTCCGGCGACAGCTTCGGTGTTGAAGGGTGAACTTCTGTTGCAGACCCGGAAAAAAACTTCCATGTTTTGACGCACTGAAAGATTTACAAACGTTGACGCATCTAGTTTGGATTGCTTAACACAAAAAGTTCTATTAATGGTGTTCCCGCTCCCGTTGATTTTTAGTCCCATCCCGATCACGAGACCTGTGGGAAATCCAGACAAATGTCATCCTCTAGTTCCAAAAACTAAAACAAATACTGAACAGTTGACTGTTTACCATTACTGTTTATTTATATGAAAGAGAATCGAACGACTGCCACTAATGAAAAACGTTTTATTCGCAATTAATTAAATTGAAATGCCACAAATTAGTCAGTCCCTCCAGAAAGTCGCGATGTTGCGTTCGGGCCAATTAGCGCAAATTCAGCCAATCCTTGAGATTTATTTGCGGCCTTGCAATTTCATCCAATCACCACAACTTTACCGCAAATTCGACCAATAAGTTTGGTCCGTCACTTCAATGGCACTATTTTCACACACACTTACCTACAAATATCACTGTGAAAGTACGTCCAAAGCAATTCCCTAATGTTCTCCATGAAAGTGGAGGGAAACTCTTTTGCTCTGTGTCCAACATTATCGTGGAACAAAAAAAAAAAAAACCTCGCTTGACCAACACTTCTCTACAGCAAAACATGCCAGAAGCATGTCCGTGCAAGAGCCGACACGGCAGGTGACTATCACCGAAGCTGTTGCTTACAAATCCATCACAAGCAACGGAAGGAACAAGGTAAACAACAAAACTTGATAACGTTTGTAAAACTGGGTCTGTGGTGGTTTGCTTTTGTCAGTGGTCAGGCAGTACTTGCAAAGGTGATAGTGCTAGCGAGTTTGAGAGGGGCGATTTTTCATGCTTTCACACGGTAGTTCCATCAATCATCTATTCCAGTACATAGACGTAGCCATGGGGCCGCGGTAACAAAATGCTAAAAGTCTAAATATTTTACGGGGACATGATTTTTTTTTCTTAATTGAACCTGAGAAAGCAGCCTCCTGAGATAATAGAGATAATAAAAGGAAAGGACCCTAAAAAAAGGTAATGCAATGCTGTTGAGAAAAATCGCAACTTTTCAAATAGCTGCTGCAAAATCTGGCATTTTAACGGCAACAATCACAAAAAAATCCAGCGAAATCCTGGAGGGACTGATTAGTATTGACGCGGAGCTTTTCCAGAAGCATAATAAATGTTGGTGACCATTTCTTAATTGTTTTGTTACCGTAATGGCTTATATCTTTTTGACCCCTGTCTAATGTTTGTTGCTGACACTTAGCATTTATTGTTTAACTGGCCTTTTGATCACATGACTCCACCTATAGAACAGTCTTTAAAAAGCATTATAGCACAAGTTTAGAATTAGATTTTGGAAGGCTGGAGCTTTAAACTTGTTCCGTTATCCCAAAATCCCCTGGTCTTCGATTCTGAGTTTACTACAATAGAAATATTGTAAAAAAGGGTAATCGGGGTAATTGTTGCTCTCTCTCTCTCTCTCTCGTGCTTTGTGAAGAAGCCGTTTCTCTGCGCTCGGATTGGGTTTAAATAAATGAATTTGGCACGAATAAGAAGTGTGTCCAAAATATATAAATACAGGGGAAAAAAGCTAATATTTTAATTGAAACAGTGTCTCAGTCTGTGTCTTGTGCATCTGGAAAGTATTCATAGCGCTTCACTTTTTCCACATTCTTTTATGTTACAACCTTATTCCATAAATGGATTAAATTCATTTATTGCCTCGAAGTTCTACACACAATATCCCATGATGAAAATGTGAAGAAAAGATTTTTTGAAATTCTTGCAAATGTATTAAAAATACAAAACCTGAAAAATCACATGTACATAAGTATTCACAGCCTTTGCTCAATATTTTGTTGATGCACCTTTGGCAGCAATTACAGCCTGACGTCTTTTTGAATATGATGCCAAAAGCTTGGCACACCTGTCTTTGGGTATTTCTGCCCATTTCTCTTTGCAGTACTTCTCAAGCTCTATCAGGTTGGATGGGAAGCGACGGTGTACGGCCATTTTCAGATCTCTCCAGAGATGTTGAATAGGATTTAGGTCTGGGCTCTGGCTGGGCCACTCAAGGACATTCACAGAGCTGTTGTGAAGCCACTCCATTGATATTTTGGGGGTGTGCTTAGGATCAGTGTCCTGCTGGAAGATGAACCGTCGCCCCAGTCTGAGGTCAAGAGCACTCTGAAGCAGGTTTTCATTCAGGATGTCTCTGTGCATTGCTGCACATTTAATCCATTTTGGAATAAGGCTTTAACATAAAAATGTGGAAAAAGTGAAGCACCTGCTGACACCTGAGTACTTTCCGGATGCACGGTATCTTTCTGCAGGTGCTGGTAATTCTTTGTCTCTGCTCTGTCTCAATTAAAGCATGCACTAGGATTGTGCAGATCTGTGGCGAAAGCATTAATCTAAATGTCGGTATGCTCATCGTTTCTCAGTCAATGATAAGATTCCTCCTGACCTCCTCTTTCCGGCACAGTAGCTTCCCTTACCATAATATTAAAAGGAAACAAACCTAAAATACTGCTTTATATTTTCCTTGCATTAATAATGAACAGATGTCAGCATTAAGCGACCTCGCTTGACCTCGCTTCGGTAAATAGTTTCAATTTTATCATGGTCATTATCTGGAGTAGATATGTACCGTATTTTCGGCGTATAAGACGCACCGGCACATAAGACGCACCCAATTTTAAATGAGGAAGATCTAGAAAAAAAAGATGTCTGCCAAACATGATAAAAAAAATGATAACAGCCAAACATGAACAGACAGTAAAAGTAACAAAAAAAAGGCTGTAATGTTTTTCTTTGCCCCCACTCATCACTCTAAAGTCCACCATTCGTTATCACCATCACTGTTCCAGTGCAACATTGCCCCCACATTAGTAATACCGTAGTAGCCAGTAACATCGTCACTACATTACTAATAATAGCT
>SRMA01024388.1:0-52551 GCA_007224835.1 Danionella cerebrum
ATATATATATATATATATATATATATATGTATATATTACAACTATACAAATATTGATACAGTCAGTGATTCTTGTTGAAAATGATGCGTTATTCATACAGTTTCTGACCATACAGCTCAATTCTATCTTAATCATAAACCATTCCACACACGATTGCAGGCAGGGTACGCACAGAAGCAATGGCGCGGTTTTCAACGTACATCAGTGCAGAAGTATAAATGACTTTTTCGACATCATTGTCAATTTTTTTTATGTAGCACTTTTAAGCAGATACTTCAAAGCAGCTTCATAGAAGGATAGTAAGCCTAATATAGAAATTATTTAATCAGCCTAGGGCGCATGTTTTAGACGTCTGGGAAAATTGGCGCTCTCAGAGGAATAACCCACACTAGCAATTCCATTTCACATGGGGAACTACACAGGGAGGTTACATCGCGGTTTTGAAATAATCAATGTCAGTTTGCTCAGGAATTTGATGTATCGAAACCCTTTTGGCCATGCATTGTTAAAAGCACATTTCTTTATTTATTTTTTACTTTGGCAAATTGAAATGTCCAAGTCATACCCATTATAGCTCAAAGAAACTAACAACTCTATTGAAGAACACCTGGCTCAAATATTAGGAGATTTGTGTGATCACAGTATTGTAGAGAGTTTTTCACCATAAAACACCTCGATCAATCAAGTTCAGTCCTACCCTCCACACCTTGACCACCAATGTTTCTGCCATGATTTCCAGCTTGCAATGTCTTGAATTTTTGATTGAATATTTGGTTCAGACATGCACACAGAACCTGCACACTTTAGCCTAATTAATCAGAGATGATGGTGTTGCATTAACACCCAAAGGCAGGGCATTGGTTACAGTATGAGGTGGCTGTAGCAGTGATTTAAATTTTTTTTTTGTAGCTTAATTTGGACATGCTCTAAATGGAACATAGTTGTCCCCTTTGTTGGAATGTAACATTTGTAAACAGGATTTCACAAAAGTAAACAGAAACTGCCTCGATAGCATGTACCGAGACTTTTAACTTGCTTTAAAAATAAGAAGAGTGGGAGGTGAGTGGACAGGAGCTTTAAGAGCAACAATCACAGAGTAAATTACTATTTTGTCAATTTTAGTTTTATTTAAATATAACTGATATTCTAGGTTTCAGGCTCAAAAGGGAAAGTGTAAACACGTTGTTTCTTGTTGCTCAATCCAGATCAGATTATGCTTTCTGTAATTAGATCTGTCCAGAGATTGCATCTAGCATTGCTTGACACACATTAGTTTAAATCCTTTCCAAAGTAGATGTCGTGTTTGATTTTTTTTGTTTATGTGTTTTTTGTGTTACTTTCAGTGGATCTATTGTAATTCAGTGGATGTTTTATATTATAAACCAAAATTATGTAGAAATATCTGTACCTGCTCACTATATTTAGCCAAACAGCAACAAAGGTTTTTCCTTTAGCCCTATGTTTAAGGCACTGTAACCTCCCGCCATTGTATTAAAAGATGAAATGTCTTATGTTACCTGTTTACCATAACTATAGTAGTCTACTGGTCACATACATTACCATAAGAATTAATAGTTTTGTTTGTTTAGTCTCATGTTTGTTCTTGGTAAGTCCACACAGTGATTCCTTTGTTTTTTTTTACCTTTATGCACCTCTCCTGTGAGCCCCTTTGAACGCTCTTGCTTGCTTAGCAACGGCTGTTGCTCGTGGTTACGCCTCCTATTGTCATAAGTATTTAAAATGTTTGGCCATCAAAGCTCTCTAATCTCATTTTGGCTGATGAGTTCATTTTATGTCATTGATGTAAAACTAGTTATGTGTGGTATTTATATATATATATATATATGTTAAAATGTTTTAATAGTTATTGAAATGTAATTAGTTAAAGTAGTACATCGTTTTGATTCCATTCATTTAGCTTTAAAGGTAAATTAAGTAACTTCTTGCTAATGGCATGGTAAACCAATAATAGTCCATTTTTGATGTATTGAAGCACAGTTTCAAACGGCATTTGAGCAACACCATCACTTCCGGCAGCTTAACAGTTTTTTTCTGTTTTTACATCCATTCATTTAATCAGTTTGGCCGATAACTGTTTTACACAAAACTTTAGGTATGCCAGATTTCTCACAGGAAGCGTTGTCACTGCCCAAACATCAGTGTCAGTATTAGCAGTCTATCAGGAGCTGTTATTGTACCTCTTCCTTTCTTTTCAGAACCTGTGAATTCAGTTATTCATTTTGTGTAAAGGATTATTTATAGATTGTGTGAATTTTATGACTAAATCACTATATGAAAAACTACTGTTTCCTGTTCTAGAGGGCATTCTCATGCTGAATATGTAAGGTGGAAACAGACAGTATTGATTGAATTCATTCATGTATTCATTCATTCATCTTCCTGCCTGCTTGTTCCCTTTCGGGGTCATGGGTGTCTGCTGGTGCCAGCTCACTTCGGGCGAGAGTCGGAGGTACACCCTGGACAGGTCCCCGTACATGGCTAGGCAGGAATGCATGCAGACCAAACCAATGTTTTCTGCTCTTGCTTCCATTTGTACCATATTGTTTTACATATAGCGCATATGCATATGAGTAAACCACACAAATGTCTATAGGTCTTTACCTGCCAGGTAAAATTTCAGTACGGGCCAAAAAACTACCTCTTACGACCAGATTTTGGTCATATTCACACAAAACTGGATTATTTTATATATTTACTTCTACAAAAAAAAGATGTGTCCACCTAGACACTCAAAAACCCTGTAAAAATGCTGTAAACTGTACAAAAACAACACGTGGCAGTTGATTCATGGCATTTATAAAATTGATATTCAACACTGAAGTTTGCAAAAACACAGGTGATCAAACAGGAAAATCCCTTAAATGTTGTAAGCCACAAACGGAGAGGAAACAGCAATACATATGATGTTTGTAAACAAATGAGTGATGGAGCATGAGAGCAACAACAAACTCCACCTCCCCACTCAAAAAACCCCTGGTTTCACTGTCCACACGGACCCCAGGTGCGGAGCGCTTGTAATACCATTCAACTTGGCTGGCGTTTTCAAAAATACTCATTTACACGAAATAGTGATGTGGTTATGTGTGGACGGAAAGCAAAACCCGTGCAGGAAAATGCCCATTTTCATAATAACCGGGTACGTGTAGATGTGTAGAGTTGATGTGTTATCCAATTGACAGTAAACCATACACAAAAGTGGTTTATACATGTTTCACAGATCAGCTTTTTAATGCACATTTAACACCACAATTACAAAACAGTGCAGGTTCTAAATCACAAGCTTTTCATCTAGACTACCCTAGATATCGCAGGTGAGTTCAGTCTCAAAAACACTGAAATGTTGCTGTAAAAACCTGTTGTCAATGAGAAACTGGATTTAACAGTAATGACCAGGGATTAGCATGATGCATGTTGATCCATTGTGGGTACTATGGGTACAATGCAAGGTGATTGGATCAACAAATCATTGGAGCTTTTACAAAGTACAGTAATTTACAGTATGTACTCAACTCTTTGAGATGTATTTACAACTGAAATGTAAATGCATCTCAAGTGTAATCTTGATGTTTACCAAAACTCATTCATATTCTCAGTTTAATTATTAAAGGTGTGTTTGTGCTTTACTGTTGATAAATGAAGCCTGGAATGACATTTGCCTGGCCCCAGAAATCAACCTGTTGCTTTTAAAGGTGTTTAATTAAACCCAGAGCTTGTCCTGTAATGGGATATAGCAGATGTACATGCCTGAAGCTAATAGTGACTGAGCATGTGTGGCCCTTCTGTGTTTGCTTTGCAGGTGTGGGGAAGTCGTGCCTATTATTACAGTTTACAGATAAGCGCTTTCAGCCAGTCCACGATCTCACTATTGGTAAGACTCTTTTGACCCAACTACATAACCCTCCTTTAATGAAAACAGCAGGAATGGTTCTCATTATTAGCACAAGAGGCAGACTGGTTTTTGCTTTGTTTTTTTTTTGGTTCATTAACTTACTGAATGCATGTGATGAAATGAAACAGATACAGATTGAAAATAAAAAAAAAAAGATTTAAAATGACATTGAGGTTACTTTTTAAGAGAAATAAAATTATGTTGTTTTTAAAAATTATCATCTGAGGGGATAAGCTTCATTTGTCTCCACAGGTGTTGAATTTGGAGCTCGAATGATAACTATAGATGGCAAACAGATAAAACTTCAGATCTGGGATACGGTAAGACTACAAACATCTGTATTTTTATCTTATTTGCGTGCCTTTTTGTTTAGAACTTAGTGCTGTTTTCCTTGTCCGGTTACTGTAACTGAAATATGAAACTCATGTTAGATGTGAAATTGAGGGAGTAATCATTAGTGGTTTTCTGACTTGACAGAAATTAGTCTTATTTGACTGGCTAAAAACAGGATCTAGATTCCAGTCACATGACTCAAAATATCATGAGACTTCTGAATATCTAGAAATAGGAAAAGACACCAGCCTGAGGAGTTCAATAGTATAATCACAAAGGTATTAAACATGATAAAAGCAGTGTGGAATTGAAAATGTTGTTTAAAAAAACGGTTCTTTCTTTTTAAATGAGCTCGCATTTGGGAAGGACACTCGCGTTGGTGCCATATTGTTCCTGTTGAATTTAACATCTGAAATCCTCTAGTGTTGTAGGTTAAAAACTGTGGAATGAAAAAAGTGCTATTTAGAACCAGCAAATGTATGAAATAATTGTATGTATATGGTCAGCATCTGTATACATCACATTAAAAACAACAAAGAACTATTTTAGAAACATAAGTACCAAGAAGGCCACAATTTCTTTCTGCTAAAAGAGTGCTTTAGCTGTACCTCAAAAAAACAGTGAAGAACCAAAATAGAGCTTAAGGGGTTCTTTTAAGTGAAAACGTGCTATATAGCATCCTCAAACCTCTGAAGAACCTTTTTTAAAAGTGCAAACCTAAACTAAAAGTAAGTGCAGAAAGTAACATTGTATGGTTTTTAATAAATTAATCGCGTTGACAGTGTATCAAATACTTATTTGTCCCACTGTGTTTGTGTGAAATGTTGCTTTGCCTGCAAATCTTTTGTAAAACCAGTTCATTTTCAGTTTAAGGTTAACGTATTCACAGCTAGCATTATGTCTGTTTGCGGAAACATGATTCGTGATGTAATTACATACATAGCATCTATAGCACCAGTCATCGGCCAGTCCAGCGAAATGGAGAAGCCAAAAACAAACATTGCATTTTATAGTCACACTATTTTTATATTGTAAGTGTAATACCTCCCAAGCACAAAAATTAAGGATGAAATACCAAATTGTTTAATTCATAATTGTTCAAGTCTAATTAATCAAGATGGTAGAAAGATTTTTGGACAGTCATTAGATTTGTGCGATATTCTCTGTTTATGCACCAGTCGATTGGTGGAATTATTCACATTTTCTTAAGTTAACTATTCATCGGGTCATGTAATTTAGGCTCAATTTTGAGCATGTATTTTTGCAAATATCCTTAAAAACTACTGGTAGAATACACCCAGGATCCTGAATGCACATCCAAGGAATGAAAGCATGAAGAGTGACCATATTATTTTTAACAAATATATAAAAGGGCTAAATAATCTTCTTTTATAATTAATTTAGTTCACCTTTACTGATCTGTGTCAGTTGTTGAAATGCAATACTTGTCATTGAAAGGTAATGGATTGTGTGCATGAATAAAAATGTACAGTCTTAAAATCAAACTGAACTCATGTTAATTTCAGAGTCAGCATTTCGCATCCTTCTGCTTTTCTGTTTTTAATAGCATTTCATTTTTTGAACCGTCAATGCAAATGCACTTTTAGCCAGCAGAGGGAGACACTGCCTCAGTTTCGTTGCTATCTCCTATAGCTTCCCCCCTCCCCCTCACTTCTGTAAACTTGTTTACTTTTTTAGAAATAGTTGGGACATGTTGAATATGTGTGTGTAAGGGTGTATCTGAAAATTAAGTAGCCACTTTAAATGTTCAACAACAAAATGTTTTCCTGTTTACGAGCAGCCGACTACAGTCTAATGTCTGGAAAATTAAGAGAAGCATTCTCTAGCTGCTTTGTGTGGTTTCTATGTAATGATGTCATCTTGCGATGTGTCTTTAAATGCAGCGTGAATAATTTATTTCAAGGTTATTTCATCAAGCTGCGTGCTAAAAGCAGAGGGGTGGTGAGTGTTGGATGAAGTAACAGGAGAAATCTGCATGTCTGGCCTTCCTGTAACCTTTCACTCCAGCAGATGGCAGGCATAACGGTGTCATTCATCATTTATTCACAATGGGCTCCATTAACTCTAATGTTAACAGCTGCCTCGGGGAATGGCTTATTGAATTCAAAAACGGGCTCCTGGCTCATTTGCCTGCTGTCAGAGGGGCTGGCTTGAGCAGAAGTCATCTTATACTGCTGAACACTGGCCTTTGCTGGGGCCCAGCTGATTGGACAGCCAATGTACTCAGGATGAGCATTGTGGGACGCGGAGTCAGTAGAGCACAGGAAATCACTGCGGTCATTTGTAGCTGGGGTTCCCACGGCAACACACTTCTCGAGAGAATGCTGAGAGGATTGTGGTTCCTTTTAATATAATGATGTGATCTTTCTGTTTCAGGCCGGACAGGAGTCATTCCGATCAATCACCAGGTCTTACTACAGAGGGGCCGCTGGAGCTCTTCTAGTTTATGACATCACAAGGTGAGATTAAACTTTTACGATTGTTTTTTTTACTGCTTGATTTTTGGCTTAGTGTCAGTTTTGCTTTAGTAAGTATTCTTGGTTTCATTCATTTTTGTGTGTTACTGTATGTTTGCAGAAGGGACACTTTTAATCACTTGACAACCTGGTTAGAAGATGCTCGTCAACATTCCAATTCTAACATGGTCATCATGCTCATTGGAAATAAAAGGTCAGTGGGGATGGACGCACAGACAGACAGGCGCACAGACAGAGCAATGGTGAAAAAAATAAAAGAAATTAATAAAGTAATACGAAAAAAGAAACATGCTTCAGGCTCATATTTTTGTCACGGCCTTTAGGGGAATTGTTCGGGAATCATGGGTAATGTAGTGCGTAATGCCTGCCAGTCGCAAGTCAAATAGAACGACATGAGGAAATGAGAATTAAGAGTTTTCTGTGCGTCACCTGGGCTGGAAAGGGACAAAATATAGTCCAGAGTGCATCTAAGAGTTCTGTGTGAGTCTCATCACTTCGCATGCAAATGAATCGCCTGTAAACATGCAGAAATAACAATGTGCTTCATGCAGTTCGGTGCCTGTGTATCCGAACGCACTCTTGTGCTGTTTCCATGTGATAAAGTTAATGAACTGTTTTAAGCTAATATTGTAGAGGTTAGAAATCAGGAATGTGTTTATTCCTTCTAATTGTGTTTCATTGACAGTTATTAGACGATTTCAGGTCACATCATTAATGCCCAAATTGCTTGACATCTAAATGTACTAGGATTAATCTGATTGGTCAGTGGGAGGAAGTAAGAACTATGGGTGTTACAGGAAACACAGAACCATTTTCAGCTTACAGAAAAGGAATATAGGATTACTCAAACATGCCTGAAAGATGCAAGGTATGTCAGAAAAGTGTTTTTTTTTTTTGCCTAATATGACCTCTTTAAATATTGGTGAACATGTTGCTACATATTGAATACTAGTGACCATACAGTTCACTTTAGTTGTTAAAACTTCATACATATCAAAGGATTCTGCGAAATTTATGTTCTATTTATGAAAAAATAGAATCTTCAGAATTGCCCCAGGGGGAAACAGTGTAACTTTTAAGGCAGGACAGGCAGAGCTGTAGTACTGCTGAAACATCCTTTACGCTGCCAAGTCGTTCTCGAATTCTTGTTTATAATTACAAAACAAGTTATATATAACAAACTATGTGTAAGGGGGGGGGGGGGTGCAAGCCAGACTTGAGACGGAGCTCTGAAATCATGAACGTTCAATCCTTATCAAGAACTACAGATTCCTATTGACACCCTTGTTAAAAGTTAAAACTTTACAGAAGGAAAATACATGCTTTTAAAATTCTTTTAATTCATATGGTTAATTTTATTCATGAGAACTGTGAGGTGGTGACATTTTTTTTTTACATTTATTTGTTACTTCAAGTTTATATCAAAAAAAGTTATATTAAAGTTTAAAGTATAAACTTTCAGCAACTGTGGGATTTTTGCTACTGCCACTGCCAAGCTCTTTTTGACCAATATCATTTACCTGGTACTGACCCGCTTCCATAGCTAGCTATGCCCAATTTTACCCTCCCCTCATTTTATCCGAAACTTATGGTTGAACGTAATTGAACCGTTCTGGTCCTTCAGTGAACTAAGGCCATATAAAACCCAACTAATAATAATAGTTTTGACATCCCTAGTTGTTATTTTTCTAACATTAACATCCATTTCTTTCCATCTGGTGTGTTTTCCCAGTGATTTGGAGTCACGGAGAGAGGTGAAGAAAGAGGAAGGGGAGGCCTTTGCCAGAGAACATGGACTGATCTTCATGGAAACGTCTGCAAAGACCGCATCAAACGTAGAAGAGGTAAAACGACTTGTGGCTCTTCACAAGAGGCCTTGTCATGTTTTATGATTGTGTAGTTTATGAAACGTGCTTCTAAAGAACACCTGAGGGACATGAGGAGACAAACATTTGAATCTCTACAGCAGAGACCAAGATGCTGAAATGCGACTTAGAGGAGCCTTTTAAAGAATGGTTAAATGGTGGAAGTACTTCCCCCATCCATCCACCCACTATAAGTCGCCTCAAATGATTAATTTGTCTCATTAGTGTCGTGTGAATTCTGCCGACCCTCCCCCACCCCTTTATGACGTTTCAATCTTCTATTTAAGGTTCATGCATATTCATAGATTCTCAGCCACACACAAGGCCATGGATATGCAGCACTCCTATCCCTCTGTGTGTGTGTGTGTGTGGGTAGGTGGGTGTGTGTGTGGTAATTGTGCCGCAGAGGACTGATTCTCTGGAGAGCTGAGAGCCGGTTGCAACCAAAAAGCATAGCAGCTTTGTTAATTAGGCTACGAAGTGGCACGGCAGGGCTTAACACTTTGAAGGTGATCCATGCGCAAGGCCTTGTTTGTGTTCTGAGTGACCAGTGTGTGCCTGACTGGAGTACTAAAACCGGAGCCAGATGGGGGCACCAGCCTTCATTTATAAAAGCTCTCCACAGATTGAAGATGTCAAGCTGGTCCTGACTCACTTATGTTGCTAATCCGTTCATAAGTTATATTCGTATTCGTGGTGTTTGGACTGTTGTACAATAAATTCTGAATGAGTTCACTGTGTAGCAGATAAATAATTATGTTTTAACGATATGTATTAAATTGATTTGTATTTGTTTTAGGCATTCATCAACACTGCCAAGGAGATTTATGAAAAGATCCAGGAGGGAGTCTTTGATATAAACAATGAGGTAACCCAGATGACAAAGAAACTCTTTGCTTGTTTTTAACAGCAAGTTATTAATATTAATATTCAAATATTGGTACACAGATAAATTAAATGAAAATAAAATGCAGACACGTATGCTATTAGCTATGTAATGAAGTGAAATGAAGTAATCATAATCCTAATGTTGAATTTATGAAATCCTCAATAAAATAGATGGATATTTGCAATGATAGCGGTCCATGTTGTCTAAATAAGATGCAGCATTGCGCTCCAGAAAAAAATACAAAATTCTTGCCAGATGGACAAAAACACTTATTTTGTAAAAAAAAAAAAAACTTTTATTCCAGTGAGATGCACATGTGTTATCCTCCTGTTATTGCGGTAAAAAAATATCCACCAGCTCTTTGTTGAATGTCAGTGCATGAGGATGCATTAGGTTGTCAGTTGACGGAGATGAAATAAATCCATTCATTGATTTTACTGCTTTTTACTGGTTAGCTATTTAAACCAGCACCTTTAGTAATTTTAATTAACTTTTTTTTTTGTTTGAGCGTAGTAAGTTTATATTTCTACCATAAAAGACAAATGTTTTTGTCCAAAATCCGCGGAATTGATTTGAAGATCCATTAAAACTCTTTATTAGTGTTTTCATGCCGTTAATGAGGGCTGTTAAATCTGACAGGATGGCAAAATCCATTAGAACAGCAGCTAACAGGTTGGCATTAAAGTCAGTCATTGGATTTTTTTATTCATTTATTTTGGTGAAGTCGGGGTGCTACTGTCTTGTAGGTTTTAGTGTCAACCCTACTTCTGGGCTTATATCAGCAATTCCAAACTAGTTTGGAGAACCTTATTTTGTTTTTATAAAAGTTTGATTAAACTTTATGTTAAACTTGATTGCTTACACTGTAGGAACATGGTTGTCTACCCCTCATCTAGATAGGGACTTTTGTTCCGTTTGATTCAGTGTTATTGCTTGGATTGAAACCTGAACAGAGTTCTCATAGATCTACTGCGCTGCTAGGCAGTTCAAAGGCACGTAAACATTAATACATTTAATGCTTTTTTTTTTTTTGTAAAATGCATATAAGGTTGATTCCAGACATCCAGGACAACAAATGTTGTTAATTCCAAAAATATTGCAGCTTTGCTTTTAATGGCTTTTCTTAATCGTTTTTCATTAAAGCATGGGTTTCATAAAAACAATGTTGTTTTCACAAGCCTCTCTCAGAATGGTTGGTACACTTTGCACTGGGGAGGTTCTCTCACAGTAGAGACATTGTAGTCTATAAATCTATGCAAATTCACATGTAATAGTAATGGAGTGTTACAGATTTTATTGTACTGGTTTGCATGTGATGCAGGCATTGTATTATTTGAAAAAAGGTGTAGCGGTGGTGAATACCTCTACATCTAATGATATATGTATAACTGTAGTGAGGACAATGAATGCAGATGTGCTTTAGGGAGAGCTCCACACAGCCCTTCAGGCCCTTCGGTTTCTCTCCATTGGCTGACGGCCAAAACATAAATTCCTCGTGCCTTTTAAGTTGCAGCCGTATTGGTGGAGGTGAGCCCACTGCAGCTTTTTCTTAAAGTAGCTGGAAATGTTTTTTTTTTTTGTAAAGGCACAGAGTCAAAACCGCATCAGCTGATCGAGATCTGGGCCAGGAACCTAAAGACTCACGTGTGAGCTCACCCCAGATCACTATAAATCATATTTGGCACAACGTGGAGCTTTCTGGGAATGTTACAAAAGCACAACCTGGCTGAGACGTGCTGGGTTTGAACACGAGCTGCTTAAGGGAAATTTGGCTCGGTTTTGCATTTGTGTGATGAATGAAGGTGCCACCACCTTCAGTTTGTGTGTGTGTGAGAGTTTGTTTAAAGCTCTGGCAGGTTTCCCTGGTTCTCTCCGTTACCACTGGAATAACACTCCAGAGGTTTTCCCACCTCAGCACTGACGACAAAAGCAGCCCACTAATTCGGGCCTCCAGGGCAGAGATTTTTCTCAGCCCTGTAGACCGAACCCTACACTTTTTTTGACACTGGCTCATTCTCCATTCAATGAGTTGTGTTTTACCATTTTGGAAACTATTTAGCCGTTCTCCAGATATGGCAATAGCACTATATGTTGTAAATGTTGCACCATGTTGTGGTGTAAATAAAGAATTTTTTTTTATTATTATTAAACAAGCTATAGACCCAAGAGATAAATTATAAATGGTTATAAAGCCTAAACGTGAAAAGACGTTTGTCAATCTCACACTCAATCCCCTCACTCGTAAACAGGACCCTGAGATACTTGAACTCCTCCCTGTGAGACAGGAGCTCTGCACCGACCTGGAAAAGACAGGCCATCCTTTTCCGATTGAGAACCATGGCCTCAAACTTGGAGGTGGCCAGATGTTGTGCAATGAAATCAATCCGTTTGTTAGTCCATCGACGCTGCCCCATTGTGTTCCAACAGAAACTAGAATTTATTTGTTTCTATGTCATATGCTTAAATGGATAATCACTTGTGCACATCTTGATGTTTCCATACAGGGTTTTTTGTACAATATTCCAAAATGTGCATAGAAGTAGGTAGATGGAAGCGCAGCTACTGAGAACCCATTGATTTTTGACTGAAATCCTACTCGTCTGATTGATTTCAATTATCTGCGCTAAGCTAATGCTAACGTATTCTTGCTCTCAAATCTAAAAAAATGTGAAACACTTATTACTATATCTGATGTGTTCCTTTATAGTTCATCATTATATGAATATAAAATATCAGCGTAATTACACATGACCTCAGTGGAATGGAGAGTAGGAAAATGTGTGATTTATTTTTTTCTTTCTGTACGCAGGCTAACGGCATTAAGATTGGACCCCAGCATGCTGCCACCAACTCCACGATGGGCGGCAGTCAGGGTGGACAGCAAGCTGGAGGAGGCTGTTGCTGAGCTCTGCCTTTTATCACCGTGTCTCCTCCACGCCCCTTCCTCCAACCCTCACCTTTCTACTGGACTGGTCGGGGTCACTAACATTTTCTTAACCTCCCACAGCCCAGGGTCCAGATCATATAGTAGTTGGCTGCCCAAATGAAAACGCAAATTATTTAGAAAGTCCAGGTCTTCTTCAGAGCTTCTGACAAACTCCTGAAGCCTGTTTGGCTGCAGCAGACATTATATGGTTACTAGTAAAGAAAGGCAGGAGTTTTGGAGTAATTATGGTAAATGTAGTCTTCTTTGTTTCTGAGCAAGTTGTTAAATTGTTTTTTTGCCCGTTTGACTTCAAGCTGAACTCTATTAAACACTACAAAGTCATCTATAGTATTTTAATCAGTTTATGTGGGTGATTTGAATGCAAACTGTGGTGAACCCTGAAGTCAAAATAAAAGGATCATAGAGCTGGGATAAAAAAAGGAGAACAGTTGTTATCAAAGTGATGAAGAAAAAAAAAGCAGGACTGTTTTAAATCTGTATTTATCATTCACATTCTCTCTCTGTGTGTGTGTATATATAGTTATCATTTCTTGCTTTGGTGTACCTTGACCGAGCTAGAGTTCTGTTCTGAATTTTCTGAAATTCTATACTGTATGAATAGAGCTTGAAACTGCAACAGTATTGCGATATTTCCAAAAAAATGCTTTGACTCCATTTTAAGGTAATCTTTTACCCCCTTTATTTTAGTTTGGTCCTGCCATCTGCCTTGACCCTTTCAATCTGTGCACCTGCTTCTCCTCTGTATACAAACTCTGGCTCTATATCCATATTTTAATGCCAAATTTGTGTTTACCTGTGTAATTAAATCATGGCTCCAGATGTGGATCACCTCTTCAGAACTAGATCTGCTATTTGCCTTAAAAGATTCCGGGACATCAAAAGAATAACATGTTCATGATAGGCAGGATCATACATGGAATTGTATATTTGCATAAGACATTGCTAGACTCACTTATCTAATAGACAGACTTACATTGAGTTTTCATGCCTATGCCTATATATCCTTACAAGTCCTCACGTATGCATGCATTTGTATGCATAACGATTTCATTTGTGATTTTCTTCGCTTTATTTTCCTCCGATGCAGTCTGCTGTGTAAAGTCAGTGCAGATCCACATTAATTTAGCGTCTGAGTGATTGTGTAAAGACTTGCATTCTCTTGGCACTATGTTGTTCATAGATATATGGTGAATATCTTGTCAGTTGTGAAAGGGGTGTGATAAAGCCAAACCTGGAGTAACTTTGTGACCCTCGACTTTATTTGCTGTGTTCTTAAAATGAAATATCACAAAAATATAATAAAAATAAACCTTCTAAACTCTATTTGTCTTTGTCTTTTTTTTCCCCATTGAGGGTTATAATTCAAACCAATGCTTAGTTACAAATGTGAATGTGCATTTTACATAGCTGTTTGTTACTTTTATGGCAAGAATGAGTGTGTTATAATCAGAATTTGCGTGCGAAGCCACGTCTTTAACATCTTATGACAACAATGTGTAATTGCGTCAAAGGAATGTAGCTTCCCAACTGTGTTTACATACCGCCGGCATAAAAGGGCGAAGAAAACATCGAAGGACAGGCCCAAACATCCGGGATATTGACGCATGGTACCTGACTGACGCCTCTGCCGTTATCTTCAGGTACGTTAAACATATAACAGAAATTGTCGGACGTAAATAAAAAATAGCCAATTAAAACAATACTTTATGCTAGCAATGTAACAGAAAAACTGATCGTTAGTGGCACCGTAAATAAACGCTTAGAATGTGACATAATGTTTGTCTATTTTAAGATTGCATGGTAAAGCCTTAGAGTTAATTTATGCAAAACTTTTTATATATATTTTTAAACGCAAAACCTCTCTATGAACAAAAGTTTGAAGGTTTGTTTTTTCAATAGCAGAGAAGTGGGCAAGACGAGGCTCTTACGTCACGAGCCGGTGAGTAACTCGAGCGCCCCCTGTTGGCCAGTGGAAGCAGTACGCGAGCGTCTGGAAGAGAGGACGCGAGTGAACGCCGCTGCCCGCATCGATCGGATTAAACTCGAATAGAGTGAAATTAACACAAAGGAGGCAATCACCGTCGGTGAGGACGGAACGGCGAGACCTCGACTTTGTCGACAGCTTTTCATTTACAACAGATATTCACGGATTTTCGGGATATATGAATAGGAAGCAATTGGTCTAAACCCTAAACTGACCCGCGTTGAGCAGGGTAAGGATTCACCTTTCTTTCGAAGTACAAAACACTTGTACGCAAACTTTATCAATCGCATACGACATCTTTATTTATTTGCAAGTTTTTAAAGAGTGTTATGTACATAGAACTGTACTTTAATTATGAGTAAAGTGTTTTGCGTGTACATTTAACTTGTTTTCAGTCGTGGTGTTTTCAGCAGTGTTTTTCTAGCCGCGTAAAGTTGTTTAAAACAAACCGTTCACGAAGGCAAATGTACGGACATTTGTGTTGTTTCATTGTTCGCGTATTAAACTAGCTCGAAAAGCTTTAAGTAGCCCGAGCACATGCTAACATTAGCTCATTTAGCTCACGCACACTGTATTGTATGGAGACACACGGATCCCTATAGGAGTGGAAACGAAAATACATCCGATAAATTGCTTACAAGTGTTTTTTTTCTCTTCTTGGTCTAAAACGTCACAAGCATGATATAGAACACTATTTTAACGAAACGCGTACATTGATTAGTTGTAAAGAGTATAAGCGTTCGTTAGCAAGCTAATTGTTGAGACACGAGGTGGTTTGAACGTAGAGGTGAGTCATTGGCCGAGTTGAATGAGGGAGATCCCCGACCCCGTGCATCAGCAAAATACACTTAAAACAGTTCTCCTGCGAATAAAACCTTTAGTTTGAGAAAGAGTTTGGTTAAAGTGCCGCGAGTCTTGCGATTCTCTTTCGATAATGCACCGAGAACTGTGTTGAAAACAGTGAAGCGAGTCTGAAAGTGCGCTTGTCCGAAGGACAACATGCACCGGGAAGGTTGCTCGAGGCCAGATGGTCAACCCTCATTAAAGTTCGTTTAAATCGGTAGAAACTGGAAGATGTACATTGTACGTAGCAGCTCGTGTACGTGGAGTGATTTCTGTGTTTGTGGTTTCGAGTGTTTTTCTGGAAAGGACGGCAGAAAGAAGTGCGCTGTGGTGGCAGTCGTGCGCCGGGGTAATTAGCTGACTTGATGTGGCCGATCCGCTCAGAGAACGACAGCCTCGATTCATTGTCTCACAATAAGCTAACTAGCTAGCTGGACACAACTCATCTCGTGTTTCTTTTGTCCCGATAGCCTCTCAACAGGTAGATGGCGACCGAAAGGTGAACGGATCGGGCTGCGCGTTGGTTCAGGGAACCGAAAGGGCACCTGGTTCATTAATGGAGTAGTTTGTGTGTTTTTCAAAAGTTTTACATTTTGTTCAACGGAACACCTCATGTGATGGCTCGAAAAATCTCTTTTGTAAATTTACAATGAACTAGTAGCGCACCTTTTTCGTTTAATTAACTGCATTCAAGGGACTTGGAGAAACAGATAACGTAAGATGTAAAATAACTAACGTTAACCGTGTTCCCTTTTGTTGTATTTCGTTATGTGTGGTTGTTTAGCGGTTTAGATAGTTAAAATGTAGATCGTTTTTGTTTTAATTGGGTTTTGGCGTAATTTAAAGAAGCGGCTCTTCAAAACAGTGGTTTGATGGTATCGTCGCTGTCTGGCTTCCTCTCGAGTCTTTAACCTAAGATGGCAGCTTTTAATGTGTGCAGGTCCACTCAGAGCTGATCTGAGGCCAGTATGGCGGAGCATATGTGACCGGCGGAGGGGGCTTTATAGTAGCTTGGTGTTTTTCATCTAGCGAGCATTTTCTTGTAGTTTGTAAGACTGGTTGTCCTTTTTTCGTCCTCATAACGTTTGCATTCACCTGCTCTTTGGTAAACTCCATTTTTTTTTTAAATTGGATAAAATATGTACTTTCAAAGTTACTGTTGATCTATTTGTAACCCAAACTTTTTCCTGAGTGGCATTTTTGCTGCTTAAAAGATACACATTGAGCTTTTTTGTGTATATTTAAAAGGAAGACACCCCTTAGTTAGTCAGCTCGTCCTGAATTTATTATTTATAAAATTTTACAATTTTGTCATCTATTCAGCAATTTTTGGGGGGTGTAACACTTTTAGTGTGCTTAAAATAAACCATTGAATCTTCTTTGACCAGAAGCATTTTGAAATTACATCAGCATTTGGATATTTGTATATATCTATTCACAACTTCAACATGTTTTTCAGTAGACCTGTTTTGTAACGGCATGGCCCAACTTGGCATGCTTTTGTGGCATATTTTTCATTTTCGTTTGGATGAGGTTCTAAAGGCAGTAAACTTTGGGTCTCTAATTGTAAAGAAACGCGTGAGAGAACATTGCAGTTGTCATTCATTAGTCAGTTGTTGGGTTCACTGATTGGCCAGGAAGAAGCCTATAAATGTGTCATAACATTTGAGCATTATAAAACTACCACATATACAGCAAAATCTCCTTTGGCTGCCCCCATTGACTCTTGGAGTGTGCGCTCAGAATTTTGAGAGTTTCTTCTTTTGGGTTTATGGTGCCGTACTGGTGAATTGATTATAATGTCAAGTGGAACTAGAAAAACACTGTGGCGTGATGCGTCTAAACCAAACTCACCCAATTAGAGCCAATACTCAGTCATGGAAACACAAGTGCAAACCATGGCAAGAAGGGCTTAGCCAATCCAAAGGTCAGTTCTGCTGTTAATAAATTCCGGTAGTAAAGAAACATGTTCTAAATGAAGAGTTGTTATTTTATAGAATTGTTTGGTAAGGCTCTGGGAATTAGCTAACTTATTCTCCAGTTTGGTGGAGAACACATTTTCTGTTGAAATATCAACACTTCAGGATCTGCACCAACTTACATAAATTCTGAATGTGTCTTTGCAGTTTCTGGGAAACTTGTATGTTGATGCATTACAATAATATAATCACCGCTGCAATTCCTGTTTTGGTGGCACTACCTTCCTCAGTTTTTGTGGTTATCTCATTATAGTTTTACATAGTGAACAGAATCGAACTTTGAATTTAAATGCTTCTGTTGTAATCTTGTTCAATTTTGCGATCGCCACTCCCAAAAAAACATCCTAATAGATTCCAAAATGTAACTCATTAACTCTGGTGAAGTTGGAGAATAGGCCAATTTCTGAAACCATTGGTTTGCTCTCTACTAAGTGTTATAAAGACAGCTTCTCAACAAAGCTTTCATTTTTAGGAAAAATATACAAATATAAGCAAATGTGTGCATAATTAAAAGAATGCTTTCTTTTTGTGAATCCATACCGGCATGAACTAGCTTGTAACTGTCAGTGACACTGACCAATCTCCTGTAGATATGGGTCAGACACCCCCTGTATTGATACATTTGTTCACAAACACTGGTATAGTCCATGCTTTGAAAGCTGGTATTCCAGCTATCTGACAACATGCTTTCAATCCATGCCAGCAACAGCACCGCTGTGTGCCGGCCCGCTGCCCTCGCACCCCTCCTCTCTAGCAGTGGGCTGGAAGGAGGGCTGCAGTGGCCTGTTGTGCTGCAAAACAAGCAGGCTTTTTTTCCCCATTGCTGACCATCCCCCTCTTCCCTGCTACAGGAGCAGTTTCATACGAGTAGCTTGAAATAGAGGAGTCTTCTAATATTCAAATGAGAACTACTGCCCTTTAAAGGCTATCTGCATTTCATTCAGCCACTGTTTTTTTTTTTCTTATGAGAAGACTTTATTAAAAGTTTCTGGCAACTTGCAGGAACCGGCTCTGTATAAAGACTCATACACACGTAGGTGTTTTTGTCATTTGAAATTAAAGGTGATATTAAGTCCTAAATGGGTACTATCAAGATGCAACCTGTGCTGAGGAGGCAGTCTTGGGTCTAGGGTATACCCATTTCTTACCTTTTTGTAAATTTTTGATGATTTAGAGGTGATGCACTGCAAAGGTAGAAATATTTTATTATATTCCACACAGCCCCAACAGTTTCATTTTTTCTAACTATGTGGTGTATTATGTCAGCAACAGGCAAAATGATAGGCTTAGGCAGAGTTTTGATTCTCTAACTTACCCCTTGTCTTACCTCTACCGCTTGAACCTGAAGGCAAAGAGGAAGGGCTCTGATGTATGATAGACAAATGAATTGGGACACTGTTACAAAGCCATATTCCACTGTTATCACCCACCTGGATAGCAGGGCAAAATTGTACATTTAATGGCCAATAAAACACACAGATACCTACGCTGAAGGGGAATAGAATTCCTCCAGAAAAGTCAAAAATAGCGCTTAAAAGAAAGTAATTTCCCAGTCACCCCACAATCAAATGGACCAATGTTTAAAAGAAAGCACATAAAGCACAATCAACAGTTATAAGGAAAAATTACCCAATACATGCAGTCCTTAATACTGTAGACACATTGGCTATTTGACATGACTTTGACTTTATGCGAATGCTAAATCATTACAGGTACTGTTCAAAAAGTAAATTAGCTTTACATTGGCGATCAAAGGGGAAAAAAAGTTACATTCTTCAATCTGTTTGCTCGAATCGCATCTCGCGATTCATTTTCATACATCAATGTTGCTTCAGCCTCAACTTTCTGCGGCAGCAACGTGCATTTCTGTTCCAGGTTTATTGAATAGCTATGAAAAGAATCAAATATCAATGTTTTTGTTGCGATACCAGGGCATAAGAGAGAGCATTAATTCAGCACTGCTCTGTCTGAACCTGTCTGGTGGTGTTTTAGAAAGACCTTACTTTCAAAGGTATCTTTTAAATCTTTCATCATAACATTCCCTATTAATGTTTTTGTTTTTTTTTCCCCCTTTTCTTTCCCCACTTTTGTAGTCAGAACCAGCAGCATTTTCTGTTCTTACAATGTTCTGTATCCTTTTAATACTTGGACAAATTCTCTGAAACCTTGAAGGGATTGAGAGTGGAACTCCCTGTAGGTCATTGTGGTTTCCCATGAGGGTACAAGCAGTCATCAGGGCCCTGGGACGTACAACCTTTAAATAATCAGCCCTGAGGGAACATCCAAATAAGAGGAACTCACTAATGATGACATGGCTTTATGATGACTTTTTTTCTGTTTTTCATTATCTTGCTGACTCCTGGCTTAGTAGATTTTCTTAGTTTTTCGTTGAATAATGAAAACTTTGAAAGATGAAACTTTGCAAATATTCGAGAAATATGTATTTTAGACATTTGCAGTAATAATTCTGCAGTTTTCCCACATTTGACAAGTAGCCTATTAAAATGTCCATAATTTATATCTGAATATCAGTATGCTTGCTAAACATTTTCAGCAATAATATTCTCTCTTTCAGGGAAAAATAATGCTTCCTTGTTAACAAGGAAAAAATGGTTCACTGACTTCTGCTAGAGGGATAGTGGAGTTTCATGGCCTTTCTTGCCCTAGCTGACCCCTCTTCAGGTCCTCAGCTGGTACGCAGACAAGTGCCGGAGGGATACTGGGTGACAGCAGGGCTGGAAGTGAAGGTCAAAGTTGCCTCTTCCTTTTTTCTTTGAAATATACCATCTAAGTCTATGTGGGAGTGTAGCTCATGCAAGTACTTGTATCCACCCATTGACTAAAATACTGCCACTTTGTTGTTCCATTATTTTTGCGTATTTTGGAGCTTGGGGGGTTAATATAGGGTTAATCACATTTGATTGCTACATCAACTTAAAGTTTCTGTGTTTATTGCATCAATCAAGGAAATAAGATTTAAACTTTCATGTTCTGTCAGAACTTGTTGTTTTTGAGTTCTTTCGCTATGGTATCTTTTCAAGGGGAGACCAAAGTATCTACAATCCTACATAGTTGTAAAGGACGACCACAAAGCACACTAATGTGTTTTATAGAGAATGCTTCCTGGTCCATCCTTGAAGTAAATCTGGTAGCGTTTTATTTATTTATTTATTTATTTTAATTTTTTTTGCTGTGCAGCTCTGTGACTGACACCAGATAGCCTAAGTTAGTTTGTTAGTAGAAATACATTCTCAAGTTCTTTACATGGACATTCACATGCATTCATGCCTCGTGACAAAATAAAGTGTGCCAATGAGGGCATTCATACTTGGCCAAAAAGAAAAACAAAGTTTTTCTTTGTTTTTGCACCACAAACTGTACCACAAACAGAACGATTATGTAACACCAGAGTGCCTCTGTTCCCTGAGCACCATCCAGTGGTACAGGGACTCTTTTGGTTAAAACATCTGAACAAACCAGTGTAGAAATTGGATTTGTTTGTGTCCTTTATTCTTCAAGTTCTGTGGAGTGTTGGTCAAAAGTATAAGGAATGTTAGGGCTGGGCGATTTGACCTAAAATCAAAATCTCAATTTAATGAAGATTTCAGCTCGATTATGATTGTTTTCTTTTTATTATTATTTTTGGTCTCATAGTTCACCAAGAAGTTTTGTACAGTAAAGGTCATGATAACTTTTTTTTGTCGGTGCAATAGGTTTGCACTTTAATGCAGTTGGTGAAAAGGATTTGTAGTGTAGCTGGCTAGGTATTGCTATTTATTAAGACTGGTATTGAAAGACAGCTAAATGGCTCTTGACCTTTCAAGCAGCCTGTTGTTCAAAACTACTAAAATATATGGAAGCATATTTCTGTTTTCCTTTCAAGCTTAGCGGTCATTGACCGGTTGACATTCAACCATTGACTCTATATAATATGGACAAAGTGTCAGTGACGTCACCCCTTGGTTTCTGGCAGAGTCAAATGATTCTCAAAGTGGGTGCCACCAGCCTGTGCCTTCGTGAAAGTGTGAAAGATCCACAGAGGTGGGACATGGGCATACAAATCACATACACAAAAAAGAAATAGCCGACAGAAAAATCTAAAAAAGGAGTAGCCAAGTAGCCATTTCAGATGAAATTAGCTGGAATGAACGACACCAAAGGATGACATGTGATGAGACGGGCTGAAAGAACTGTCAATCATCTGCCCATCAAGAAACGATGCCCTTAACTTTAAGGCTTAAAAAAATCACTTAATTTAGAGTGTTCATGAAAGTCAAATCTAGAGATCTACATCAACAAAACTAGTGCATCACGGGGTGGAAACATTTTTTTTCTACCCCAAAGTTGGGCAATTTAACATGGAGTGAAAGAGATCCAGCTCACTTCTGGAGCAAGCCTCAAGCGACTGGTCGAGCAACTGCAGTTCAGTCACGTCCTATTACATATTGAGAAGGAAAGCGGGAGATTACCCTTTGCATGCAGCCATGTCTCCTAATAAAGTCGAAGAATAGTCACCATTAATAGTTTTTCCAAGTATTATTGTGATTAATTTTCTTGTACCTGAGCATCCCTAATTATACCACAATCTGCATCAAGGGCACAGCTCCCTCAAGCGAAAGATTTCTACCCCATATGGGTGAGCTTGCTCAATAAAAGTGCAAATGGCTCAGCTCTAGTGTCCTAACCCCCACTTGCTGTCTCACTCTCCAACTACTAACTCCTCTCATCCTGTCACCCTCACACTGTCTTTGAGCAGAGTTGCTTGCCACAGATACCCCCACCCCCGGCCCATGCATATTATGTGGAGGAGCAGAGATATAAATTATGCCCAGCTGCAGTCAAAGCTTCTGGTGGGGGTTGTTTGAGAGGGGAATGAAATAAAAGGAATCCTGCTGGAGAGCGTTTGTGAAGGGAGCTTGTTTTGAGTGCGGCCCCTCCTTGCTGCGATGCACACCTCTTGTATTATATGCTTATACCCAAGAGACAAACCACAGGTGGCCATAGACCTGCCCTCTCTTAACAGGGCTTTAAAGCGCCCTGTAAAATGGGAAATTGGGGAGGTAGGATTCGTTAATCAGTGACTTGCTTGCCGAGTGCATTAAAGAGACTGTTGGTGTTAATGACTGCAATCACACGCACTTGGTGGGCCTTTCCTTCCCCAATCCCCCCATTTTGTCTTTTTTGTGTGCTGGTATCAGTGTGCATTGCTCTTTTGGCAAGGGCACCCTGCTTAGTATGGTTTCAGGAAAAAAAACAATGCGGGTTGGAGCATAGACACAGATGGCTGAAAACCGGCTCAGACTGCTTTATGTTTATCAGTAGTGTCAAAAGATAATCATTGAGTGATGAATGGTAGATACTGTGAACCTGTTCACCTTTGTAAGCACAGGCTTTTTTTGTCCATCTCGATTGTGACTGTTTTCTACTTTATTCACTATTTATGATTTTGTTACTTCGGTGACCATCAACATATATTTTTGTTTACGGGTCATATTCCATCTTTTCAATCTTCCAAAATGTTCATTCATACACATAAGTGGGACTTTCAGAACTCTCAAATGCCACTTCCTCATTTTGTTTGAGCTGTGAACTGCCTATTTTCCCTTTGTCTTGTACAATAATTTAGAAGTTACAGACTAGAATGCTGGCGTATTATGTAACTTCACTATTATGAAACTGATGAGTACAAAGCCTAAGCTAAATGAAACAATCTATTACTAACTTGTTTGGTGCCATGCCGTGTCCAGAGGTGTGGCCTTAACTGTGTGCAAAATGTTACTGCCTTCTCACTCTCAAGTGCATTGCAGTTGCAGAATACCATGAATTGTGTTCATTTCTGCCTCATGAATGAGACATATTTAGTGAAATGCTGAAAGTCTTTCGATAGAACTGTCTGTCCAGTGTCTCTGACTGGATTAAAAACTGTACAGATCTCGTTTTCCCAGATTTTGTTGTCTACCATCTAAGTCATGATGTGACCGGATAACATATACCAATTATTAGAAGTCATAAGATTTATTGTATATTAATCTTCTGAAACATTTTAGAATTTTATAGCGTTAAGAGCATGCTGTTCATTTTAGCTATTACGCCATGGTGGTGAAACTTGAATACACCTGTCTTTTGGCCAAAGTGCTCTGGTGGTCACCCTATGACTCTTAATAGGAAGAGCCATGTAAAGAAAATGATTTGAAAGTAAAAATGGGGGAATCTGAATTGCTAAGGTAACTTGTCATATTCTATATGTTTCTCTGGATGAATCCTGCCATAATAGCATATGAGTACATTATTTTAGGCTCAGTCTTTTTTGCTGCAAGTGTTTGTTCGATAAAGAGCTGGGCAATAAATAGATTTTATTGATTAATTCGACCCTATAATGTACATCGATGTGCTTGACTGAAAATCAATGATATCTGTAATGTAATATTTAAACACTGCCTCCTTTTTCCAGAGAATGTGAGCATTCCCTCTTCCTGTAGAATGTGTGCGCCTTCTGCCCCTCGTGGTTACCATATATTAAGATTCACAAACAATGGCTGCAGCAGCAGTTATTAACAGGGCAACTACACATCTTGCTGTTTGACAAAGATTACAGATTGATGTTGTCTGCGGTGACATCTGTGGCACTGGTGTCAGTCAGTGTGTAGGTTTCGTTATCCCATTAGATTTACCTACCCTCACGAACATTGAGCATAATTCCACAAAATCATGGAAAAAATATTGTAATAGACCTCCAGATCAAACATATACATTCCACATACAGGCGTTATTTAAATGAACTGTTTTAAAGAGAGTTGACCAAAGCAATTTGTGCATATGCGCACAACTGGTCTGTAGTGTCAAAGATGCCTTTAAGGGAGACCCGTCCATTCATTATTAATAAAAAACCTGAACACTTTGAATTTTGTATAGTTTTGAATTTAAAACAGAATAAAAGCTGGACAAAAATGTATCATTTAATATTACAGTGCTAAGTCTTTTTTTTTTTTTTTTTACATTTTCTTTATCTCCAGGGTTTTTTTTTTACACCCTAGTTTTGGTATTTCAACAGTACAAGATTCATCACAACAACCATGTTCATCATGGTGTGATCTTAATAACAAGCTATATTTCATGCTCTCAATCTAGTGAACATTAATTCTTAGTAGTTTTTCCTCACCTCAGCCTAAATGGATGTTTTGTGAGTATTAACATCAATGTTTACCTACGCTAACATTCAAGAGGCCATTTAAAATTTGTTCTAATTAAACATTTAAATTCAGTTTTTACCAATTGTTTTTAACTTGTCCTAAACTTGTGTATTTATAGACAAGTTTGACAATTTTTAAACTTGTTTTTAACTTGTCTATTGGTTTTAGTGTATTTATTGTTTCAGTGTTTACTGTTCAGAAGTATGTGCTCCGTATTTATACCCCTTCTTTTTTTGGTCTGAGAAGCTCTCTATATTAACTGAACAAAAACTTTTCTTTTCACATAAACGCTCTAGTTCTTCAAATGGACCGAAGATCTACATGAACCGGCTGATTACATGATTTGTACTGTGACCCTATAGAATTTTCTCGTTTTGTTTTTGCAGCAAGAGTTATACTCCGTGAGGGATTGAGAATTGTGGTGATAACCTGTCCCTGTGTGGAACTTTCTTTAGATTTATTATCCAACAAAGTGCTGTGTGGTTTGGTGCACCACACTTTCACTGTGCTCTCATATCTTTGAATCACTGGAATTGCTCTAATAGATTCTTTTATTGTGGTAATTTTCGCTTTATGCGTTAATTTAAAAAAATAATCATCTGAACTCAATACCTGCATGGGCATCCGAATAGGAACAATAATTTTCGGTTTATGCGTTAATTTAAAAAAATAATCATCTGAACTTAATACCTGCATGGGCATCCGAATGGGAACAAGATGGTGTGAATTAGGGATGCAGCAAATTGCATTTGATCCTTGATTTGTCCAGATCAAGGTTTCAATTAAGATTGACTGGCTTTAATGAGGCTTGAGCAATTGAGCTGTGTAGAGGTCAGTTTGGTACACAACAGGCAGCTCTATTTAGAATTGTAGAATTTACAACTGTAGAATTAATATTAAGAGAAAAAAGTAATGGCAGTCTATCATTACTTAAAGAAATGCAGGTCATCTGGTCAAAAAGTTTGGAACAACGTTGAATACGTCTTCAAATACAGCTGTGTAATTAGTCAAAACTGGCTCTCGTGATAAGTACACCATGATGGAATCTCTAGTGGTGCGAACAAGTGAATCTGAGCTACCAGCCTCAGTTACATACCTTCCAAATCTGGTCTGTGTTTAGTAACATCATTTTGTTCAAAAGCACAATGACTCCAAATATGTGGGTAGGCTCTGAAATGTCCATTTTCCGCTGCTTGGTTCTTGCTATTGCATTTGCATTGGGTTTATCATGTCTTTTAGTGTAGTGTAATGAAACCGCTGACAAGGGCATCTGTATGGGCATGGAACCTTAACAGTTATCAACAGTTGCAGCGGGCCTAAATAACTTTGACCCATTTAATGTCTAAATTGTTGCTTTCCGTCAGTCAGTGATTTACAGTCTCTAGAACTCCATCAAAACTGAACCTTTCATAAAACTTTTCATTAAAAAAAAATCCACAGTCCTTATCTGGTGAAGATAGTTTGACGAACAACCATTTTGATTAATGGCTCTGCTGTGATTGTCAATGCTATGGATGTCTAGGATAGCCAGATATTTGAGATCACAACTTAAAATTCTTAGTAGGTTGTTGCCATCTCCTCATTGCTTTAGTTTTTTTTATTGTTGAATTGTTTAGCTGTTTATTAAAGATGTCCGCTTTTACTTTAGTTTTTTTTTTTTAAGTTTACTTCTCTGTGTGTGCCTTTTTACAGTTTTGAAAATTTTTACAGTTTTTTACTAGTATCTAATGACAACCTTTCAGAACCCAACCATAATCTCTTCAGAGTTGTAATGAAAATATTGCTGTCTTTTGTGCCTAGAAGTGTCTTGTGCTCTGTTCAGTGAGACAGACTTTGAAGATTTTCTCAGCCCAATTATTAATCTGCTGGTCTTTGTCATGCTTTCTCAGACTAGTTGAAGATCGTACCAGTTCAACTCCATTTGTCTCTGTTGTAATACCTTGACAAAATGTACCAGTACCAAGAATTGATCGCAGGTATACTATACGGTTCCATGCTCTAGGAAATCGTAATCTGTTCCATACCTGTTGATTTAGCTGTTACATTCTTTTGGTGGGTTTCCTTTTTCTTCTTTTTTACGACTATGCACAAAACTGGTTAACAACTGTAAAAGGAGATTATTTTAATGTTAAAAGAAAATTTTAGGCCGTTTTTGATCATCAGTTGTGGTGTTTAACTTTGCATCTTGCTTTACCGTGTTGTCTTTATTGTAAAATATTAGTACGTTAGAAATTATGTAACTTAAACTCGGAGATGAGGGATTTATCCTTTCATTTCATTGAGGATTGTTTTATGCATCTGCCTGATAGTTATTCAAATTCCTTCAAGATGTGGACAGTCAAGTCTTCACGTCATGCTTGCACTTTGATCAGGGATAAACCCGGCCACCTACATAATGCAGTTATGCTATGAATTAGTGCGTCATGGTCTCCTGCTGCTAGGATTGTTCTCTTGAGGGGTGTTGTGCTCCAGAAGGAACTACTTTGACACTCGGCCACAGATGTCACTCTCAGAGGAGAATTGGGTGAACGGTCAGGCTGCCAGCTTAGAAGCCAAATCTGATCACAGAGATTCAAATGTGCGGCTTTTGGCATTGCTCTGTAGGATGTCCCACCCTCCCCCGCCATTGCAGCAAGAATAGCTTACTACTTTTGGTGAACAGGAATTGATTTATGACTGTGGTGTTGAGACTCCTTCCTACCCTTAACTAGAGCTGTGAAGAGATTAAAGCTGTGCAGTCACTGATACTGTACGAGATCAAGAAAGATGATCACTATTATTGTGCTAAATAAATGTTTACACTTATTGTTCCTCTCTTTGGTGATTTTATGTAACTATTTTCAATATTAAACCCATTTTCCAAGTGCATACCTATATCAAACAGTGTCTATATCACTCTGTGAAAACTTTCTCCTTATGAGAAAAATGACTAAAGACAGCATTTTAAAGTCATTCAGCAATGACTGGATGCTGCCTCAGACAGTCCTGCAGTTGGGACCCGACTTTACTTCTGCTCCTACCCTCTTGGAGTACAGCCCTTCCTTTTTTCCTGAGCCTTCCTCTGCCTTCCTCAGCTGAAGACATGTGACCATATCACAGCGGTTTGTTGCACTGCTTGAAAAAAAAAGTTTCTTGAAAACTGACGTGATTTTGAATGGTATGTAAGGTCACAATAGTGCTTGTGTACTTCAAATTAAAGCACATGCATAGGTGTGTAAAAGCCTTAACACGTGCAAAACAAAACTGCAGCAGGTACAAACCAGTAATAAATTAGAGATGACCGGTGCGGCTCCTTGGTTCTGTAATCGTGATCACGGCCAGATAGTGTACAAGCCTTAGGTCAATGACCTAAGTGAAAAAGTGGCCGTGGTACTTGTTTGCATTTAGTTTACAATAATAAGTTCTGTCCACAAACAGTGAAATTGTGTGTCATATAAAGTCATATTTTGTTAACTATATTTATAAAATATATACTTTAAAAAAGTAAAGAACAAAATAAGTCCTTTCTTAAATATTCAAGCGTATTTATTACATAAAGCCCTTTTGTTAATTTTCTGGAATAATTACCTACATAAAAAACTATAGTGAAAGTCTTCAAACCTGTTAAAATACTTTAGAATCACTTACTTTTATTAAGAAAAAGTTCTCTATTAAAAAGAAATTTTATTAAGAAGTTCATCAGTTACATTTCAGTGTACTGCCACCTATTGGATTGGCATGTTGGTGTTTTGCATTTTTATCTGGATGTGTTTTTGCAAAGTTATGCTTGTCACCCTATTTTAAATGAAAATGCCGAGGATGAAGGGGAAAATAGTAAAAAATTTTCCATTTAACAGGAGTATAGTAAGTATAGATAACTTAATGTGTCTAGTGACTTTTCCAAGTGGGTGTGTCAAATATATCCTCAATCCCGCTGGATGTAGTCCTCAGATATGACCAGGTCTGTCCTGTTTCATCTGACCAAAGTAGGATAGATATTCCATTTTGATCCATCAATAGAATAATAAAATTTGTGCTGAATTCACTGATGTTTGCTCAAGTAAGTCGTGAACTCATGCAATAGTGAATCAGTGATCTGCAGGTCGTTATGTCACGTATACTCTGGGCAGTCGCGATTGAATCCCAGCTCGGTTTGGTTTAGGTGTACAGTCACTAAATTCGATCAAAACGACCTTTTAGCGTTTTATATTATTGATCAAAAACATCTTTATATTTCCGGATAGTAGATGGTTGCAAAAACTGGTGTTGAAATGTCCTTCAATGTATTTATTGCGTAAAATATTTAGTTGTATTGTGAAGGGAAATATGTGCTTCATTATTGAACAATATTGGTTAGATGCATATAGTTGTATAGCCCTCTGTCATCCATCTCTCTCTTTCAGGTCACACCTCTTTTTTTAGATAAGAAATGGCCAAGCTGTGTTGTCACGTTCAAGTGTGACATGTGTTGACACATGCATGGTTTAGTTTTGTATGTGGAGCAATTGTGGTTTTAGCAGTTTTTCTGTATTGCAATATGGCATCACAGGAAGTCTTGACACATCTTGCCTCACTGTATAGCCTAATGCTTTATTACAAAGGTTATTTATGCTTTGTTATAAACTAGAATGATTGCAGGTTTGTTCAGCATTTCCCCTAACATTAAAAAGATGGGCGTCCCGGCCCCCTAAGAAAAGCAAATATAACTATTTCCATTTACCCTTTCATCTTAAATAATCTGTGCTTTATTTCCATGCGCTGTTTTGATACGCAGAGGTCCCCTCCGAGATGAAGATAGAGAGCGTGTGTTAGCATGGCCATGTCCAGGACTGTGTGCAGCTGTACTATTTGTTGCTATGTTTTTTTTGTTGCTAAGTAGAGTTTTTGAAAGATAGCATAAAATGTACAATCTATTAAGAGCTTTGGCATCTCAACAATCTAATTTATAGCAAAAAATTATCAAAACTATTTTGAGGCACGAGAGCAACTCATCTTAGTTGGCAGCAGATTTGCTTTTCACATTAAAAAAACGAGTGTATCTGAATGCACAACATAAGCTAAGGATGAATATCTCAGGCGGTTCAATACCATTAATCTTCTCGTTAATTGTAGGAAAACCTAAATCACATTCTTACCCGTGTGATAAGTTCACTCGTCCAAATAATATAAACTTTGCATTTAAAAGTGAAAAGTTTAATTGTATTTCTCGCAACACTGACTTTCAGTATCGTATCTCATGGTGCTTGTTTTATACCACCACTAAGTACGGTATTTTATGCCTCACACACACTGTAATAACACAGTGAAGATTTCTTTCTGGCCAATCATTGACTTCAACAAATGACCAGTTGTTTTCACAGTGACCAGTGGCTGTCATCACTGCCACTTTTTCTGCTTCTGCATTCCTCTTAATTCCTTGTTCTTTCACCACCATCATTCAGTTGTAAAGGATTACTTTATTTAAGGGGATTGTGGCATTTACCCGTTTTGGAAGAAGGGCTTGGGTTCACACACAGACATCTCTAGAACTGCGGAAACCATGTTGACTGCTGTGATGCTCGTGCATACTTTAAAAAAAAAAAAATCCAAGAGGCACTTCTAGCTGTTGTGCTAATGTGCTCTATGTCTCTCTTTCTTTGCAGGTCCTGTAGCTTGACTTTGCCTGACGCTGCGTTCTCTGAGAGAATTAAGGAAATATGGAGTGACATGCTGCAGATTAGTTAGCGGATTAGCGGCTTTGAGGACATCCACCTCTGTGTGAGCACACACTCCCCGTCCTTCTCAAGCTTGGCTGCTCTGCAGGAGCTCAGCAGCCATGGCTGACCCAGGCATGATGAGCCTCTTTGGAGATGATGGGAATCTGTTCTCTGATGAGTTGGAAGGTCTGGGGGACTGTGGTTACCCTCAAGGTCAGACAAATCCCATAAGTCAACAGATACCCCATGAGCACCAAAGTTATGGGCAGCTTCCCACTTCTATTCACCTTTCCTCACCTGCAGTTTCTGGGCAAGCAAAGCTTGGACATCATTTTGACCATTTCAATCAGTATGAGCAGCACAAAATTCATCCAATGGACCAACAAGGGGGTCGAATAATGGGGAATGGTCCTGTGAATGGTCTGTCCTCCCCACATTCCCGATATCATGGTGCTCCAACTGGTACAGGAGGGGCCACTGGGCATCATGTCTACCAAGGTGCACAAGGCGATGGACGAAATCAACCTTTCTCAGACAGCGGAAATGGATGGGCTGCTCAAACACTGCAGGTGTCTGAACAAACCAGAACGCATTTTCAGCCACAAGCCCAGCAGGCCTCTTCTCATCAGCCATTTATTGGGCGTGGGGACTATGCCATGCAGGGTCACAACCAGAGCCAAACACCACCGAGAATGAACCACTATCCCCAAGGCATCCCTCAGGAAGCCGGTCATTTCATGGGTCATATGGGGATGACTCAGAATCCCAACATGTCCGGACCCCCCATTCGTCACACAGCACAACCTACTCAGCAGCATCAGCAACCAAATCAACAGTTTCTCCACAGGCCTGGCCAGGAATCTGTTGCCAGCCACAACACCCAATTCCCACAAAGTCCTTCAAGACAACAGCAGCAGGTTATGCCAGGAAGACCCCATCAAAATATGGGATATAATATGCACAACCAGCAAGTCCCTTCTAACACTGTAAATAGCTCAGGGCAGTACCCTCCCTATTCTTCATACGGCAACCTTAATCAGGGATTAGCCAACAGTTCAGGGATGAGTCCCAACTTGAGCCTTACAACCAGCAGCAATAGCAACCCTAATGCTCCTGTGAGCCAGGTCCAACGCTACCCAACTCCAACTGGGCCCCAACGATACCCCACAACTGGGGCTCAACAGGGACCAGTGCACCAGCAGCCCATTCATGTGAACCAAATGAACCCACAGTCTATGCATTCAGCTCAGAACCAGGCTACAGCCCAGCAGAAGCTGCAGCAACAACATCTACAACCTCCACCTCAGGGATCTTACGCATCTTCCCCTTCCTTATCCCCAATGAGAAACCTTGCTACCCCTGCTGGCACCCCACCTCCTCAACAGGGTCGACCACCCAGTGCCGGTTTAGGAACAGACGGGGCCACCTTCCCTGGTGTACCACATCAGTCCCAAGTCCCAATGGCTCATGCTCAGAGAGGAGCTGGTGCAATGAATGCAGGACAGCCACATCCTCACCAGCCACTGACATCACATCCTTCTCATCCCCACCCTCCTCCAACTCAGATGTATGCTGCTCTATCACCCAATAACAGGGCCAGTGGCACTCAAGGAAGGCCTTCACCGGGATCTGGTGTAAGTCACTCAGAACCACCAGGCCCTCAAGACCATAGACTGTTTCCTCAGCAAGCACAGCGCCAGCTGCTCCAGACACCCCCTTTGCCTTTTCAGCAACAGCAGGTGCATACTCCTCCTTCAAATCCTCCATCACAGACACACCTGACTGCACAGCACCAGAGTTCTCCTCCATCACAGCAGACATGGGCACCCCCTCACCCGTCACCTCCATCCATGCAGAAAGTGCCTCACATGCAGGTGAGTCATGCGGAGTATAGATTTAATCACTATTTAAACGTTTTGGAAAGGTCTTGTTCATGTAGGTGGCTGTAGTTCATGGGTGTTCCCACTAGCCAACCCCACCTGCAAACCAAAAGTGTGGAAATGGTTTTTTTTACAGCTGTTTGTTTCCTGCTCATTGCATTTCCCAGCCCTCCCCAAGACACAGGCGCCACAGTGCTAATCTCTTAACCCCCTCCCCTCCCCCTTGCTACAGTGAAGGGGAAATGCTCCCTTCCTGCTCGCAGTAAGCATCACCCTCCTCCCCGTCTGTGCTCCTTCCGTTCCCCTCACTTGTGCTAGCACTCTGTCTGAATCATTTCTGTCTCTCTCCCTCTCTCTGGTCTCTCTGTTTGCTTTGACTGTCTCGGAGGATTCATGCGTGAGTTAATGGCGTAGAGCAGGATGTGTCCTGTTGGGATGGTGGAGGGAACTGGTGGGGAAGGGAGGTTGGCAGCTCTCAATCGCTGCATGTCACGTGTTCCTGATGCCATTAGCTTGTTGTGCTCTAAAAGCCTCTTTCTCTGGTGACCCATTCTCATACAATGACTGCTGTTACTTCAGCATCCACATCCTGCTACTATATGTATTCTCCCCCACTCCATTTCACTCTTTCCACTATTGACATAATTTGCTCAATGTCCGCTTTGGGGTTGCTGGTGTCTGCTTGTTTACCGATAGAGTTTGGTGACCTTACAATGTCTTAGTCGCATGTTGATTTGGGACTCATGAAAGTTCTTTTATGTAATCAAATTACACTAACGTGATCTTTGATTAATTTGTATAGTGCCTTCATTGTACTTTTTCAAGATTTCTTTGGTTGTTATTAGTGAAGGTTACAGAAAACCGATATTAGACTGGCTCTGGTGCAACATTTTAAGAGGATCAATAATTTCTTTGTGTAGCAATTCTCCATTTGATGAAGGAAAGGAGCAGGCAGACAGTGTGGGCAAATCCCATTCACTGGTTTTAAACCAGTCGCCAACCTATGTGTAAAGACAAGTGTCAGTCAGAACGGGACCACAATGTGCCAATTCTTAGTAGCTGGAGACTATTCCCTAGAGTGTATGTGTTAAATGCAACATGTTAAGTACTATTAAAAACTTGTTTGTATTCCATTGACACTTTAGAACAGGGGTGCTCACACCCGCTACAAAAATGTAAAACAATCAACAAACATTATTTTCAACTTTATTGAGAATTGACAAAACACACATAATAATTAATTATTTACATTTTTTTATATAACGTGAGTTTAATTTGATGACTTGCACTGAATTGAATCATTAGAACAGTTGTGTGTGACCTGAAATGGGTGGTAATAGAGTGATTATTGGGATCAAAGCTCAATTGCTCCCATAAAAATCAAGAATAAAAACGATGCTCTAATAAATGTTTTAATTTTTTATTGAAAATGAGTTGTGCAGTACATTATGCAGGTGAGGAGTGGCGTGTTGCTTGATTTTGGTTGTAATATAGCAATTTAGGATGAAGTTATTAAGCATATTCTGGGTAAAACATATTTCGGATCTGGTAGTTTGCAGACAGTCCCTAAGCGATTCCATGTCGGTGGGTTGCGCATAGACAGTAATGTGTTTATGCGAATGCCGGGGGAAACTTGTTTTGATAAAAAAAACGTTTTGTAGTTTGTCTGCTACATAACACAGATTAAAAATAGGTATTATTTGTTTACTAAGAACATTCTGGTCTCGAGCTATTGAGCAGAGAAAACCACATCCGTGAATCTGCAGCTAACTTTACTGAACTGTGACGGGATGAATGATCGGCTGGTATCGCGATCGACGTAAAATAAAACAATTTTTTTATTGCATTATTACAAATGTTGGAAAATTTATCAACCCAACAATAAGGGTCACTTCACAAATACCGGATCAATTATATGAAGCAATACCAATATAACCACTTGATGCCCATTTCCAAACTCCTACAGAATCTTGAAGACTAGTAAGGCCTTTATGAAGTTAATGGGGATTCAACCTTGTCATGGCTTCGGGAGGCTATGCAGCTCCACAAAAAAAAAAAACATTTCCACTTGATTTAGTTTGAAGTTTAAAAGCAGTTGTGACACTCGTTAATAAAGTAATTTTTGAAGCAATGCACTTCTGCACTTGTTCTGGGTTGACCAATTGTTTTTAACCACAGCGTATGAGGCATTTCAATAGCAAACCTTTTGCAGTACTTCAACATCTCAGTGGGGATATTCAGTGTCTTAAATTTTTCAGCACTTTACTTTTGTGGCTCATTTAGATTTGTTCTCTAGCAGAAGCAGCCAGAAGTTCAGCAGCAATGAATCTTGAAGATAAACTATAGCTAGGCTTCATCTCTGTGTCTGGGAGCCAGCTTTTCATCAGATGAATTGGGTGTTAACTCAGTGGTTTGCCCTGCAAAAAGCCTGCCATGCTGAGCCAGAGAGCAGAGCTCCTTCAGGGAGTATTTAGCTCACAGAGTGAGCACTTTGCCTGCTAGATTAACTGACACGTCAGTCTCCCCCTCTGAGAGATGAAATCCTATATTGAACATATTGTATTCTGGACTGCTGCTGTCAAATTAGAAATGCAGGGAGTGCGAGCGGTAGGCCTATTGTCATTCATGCAATTGATTATTGGGGAGGCTTGGCAAGAGGAGAGACATTTATCCATTAAAGCAACAGCAAAACACTCTGTTCCAGCTGCTCTAATGGCCATCATTGGGCTGGGTGTTGGGCATTTTTGGTGACCTTGCCAGTGTTTGCTATGCACTGCACACCCTTATTTTTCATGCCTTTGTGATGAAATGCAAATTTCCTATAGACAATGATGATTTGGTTTGCAATCTTTTGTTTGAAATTGATGAGTTCAATGTGTAATAAAACTATGGTAACGAGACCTAGACCTAGTTATATTGGATAAGCTAGGAAAAACAGACTTATGCGACACAGTTAGGGCTGCTGTCTAAAGGCCTTTGCACACCGATTCGGATTGCACGAATCTTTGGATGGCTTCTCAGCAGGGTGCTCTTCCTCTGAGTCAAGGAAATAATGCAGTTAGTACTCCCTGCCTGATGAAGGTGTTCACAATACAATAGATGCTCTCCGTGCCACATGGGGAAACGGTAAAGATTGCTATGGTGGAGAGTCTCTCGGCCATCGTCAGTGAGAGGCTCTTTTACGTCTTCCTCACATCATCAAAAGAGCCAGTTTTGATTAGTCATTTTCCTTGGATCTGATATGGCGTTCCGAAAGTCCTTTTTGTTGCCACTACTCGTTTGGTCAGATGTGGAATGTCTCGTTGAAGCCCATGATTTTAGATGGTAGTCGCACAAAACTTTAGATCAAAAATTCAGATCTTAAGAAAATGGCAACCTCTCACATTCCCTCTGGATGCATAAGAACTGTAGTTCATCAACTGGCCACTTGGGGCTGTGCTGAGAAGTGAAGGGATCCCCTTTAAGTATTAAATTAACAGTGCTAAGTGTACATGTAAGTCTTATTGCCAATTTTGACTAAACTGGCAGCTGTAAGCGAAGTTTTTTTATCTACATTTTGTTATTACTCATTGATTCAAGTTATACTGAGCTTACAGTTCTTGCTTAACACGTGTTCCTCCTCTGTGCACCTTTTCCCAAATTATGGTTATCCAGTAGTGATAAACATCCAAATCCAAGCTCTGCTACACCCAGTTTGAACATCCAGAACATTCATCAGAAACCTATGAATGCCCCACTCACCCCACGCCTATAGTCTTGTATAGTCCTTACAAAATGTCTTGAAGTATTTTGCTCTCCGAATTAACGAAAATCCATTTGATCTATCCTTTATTTTCAGTGTTCTCCTTCACACCCATCTTTGGAGATGATAACATCCAGTCATCAAGATGTCAAGACACCTGCCTTTGGCCAACACCTTCCGCCAGCCAACTGTGACATGCAGCAGATGGAGACTGAGCTCAAGCCAAAAAAGAAGAAAAAGAAGAAAGTCAAGGTGGACGAAGCCCGAGAGGGTCTTAATATTATTGGGGGGGCAGAAGGAGAGGGCTCTTCTCTCATGAATGAGGGAGATTCTCTTTTGACTCCTGTGAAGTCGGTTGAAAAGAAGAGTAAAAAGAAACCAAAGGAGAAGGAGCCCAAGGAACCAAAAGAGCCCAAGACTCCCAAAACTCCCAAGACTCCCAAGACACCCAAAGAACCAAAGGAACCCAAGGAGAAGAAAGTGAAGGCTTCAACGCCGAAGCCCAAGACCCCTAAAAAGCCCAGGTATGTGATTCCTGTGTTCTCTGTAGCTGTGTCAAGGGTGTGAAAATCAGATCCTCTGTTTCAAATGCCATTTTATGAGCTATGTTCCAAATGGACTTTTTAAAAGCCTGTTTTTGATGTTTGTTCATTTTCATTTATAGACTGATGTATCCGTTGTTAGTAGAGATTGACTAACTAATAGGGGTGTAACGGTACGCTAAAATCGTATTCGGTTCGGTACAGTGTCTTGGAGAGTTTGGTTCGGTTCATTCGGTTCGGTACAAAACAATAAGAACTTACATATTCTTTATTTTGAAAAGCTGCCAATACACAGTAGAATTCTTGCATAAAATATATAAAAGTGACCCATTTGGGTGATATTTAAAATAAATTGCACTCTATAAAGAAATACACATTTTTTTAATAAAAAATTAAATACTGCAACTAATCAGGACCTGAAAACTTTTAACACTAGCAACAGCTTCAGCTTATACATCAACAAAACTATTCAAGTTTTAAGTTTTTGGCTAAAAAGATTAACCTATCCACATTTTCTGAAGAGATCTCAGATCTGGTTGCAGTGACAATATCTCCAGCAGTAGAAAATGTTGATGTGTTGCCTGCCACGTACCAGATCTCCGTGGAACAATGTCGGCATACAACTTTAAATTTATCCACTCATCTATCCCCGTTATGTATTTTAACAGAGAAGCCAAAGTGTTCCCAAACAGGAGACCGTAGTGGGAGGGTCTTCAAGCTCTGGCTTCTCTTTCGCTGTTGCCATTACTCGTGCAGCTCTACTGTGCGTCACTCAATAGCATCCGTGTGGAAACTCGCCTAGGAACACTGCTCTTAATATCACGCTAATACTAAATTTATATTATTTAATTAAAAATATATACACAAACGGTACGCAAGTGTACCGAACCAAACAGGCCGCACCGAAACGGTTCAATGCATTCCCGTGAACCGTTACACCCCTACTAACTAAGTCATTTTGACCAGAATCAGCTCGTTGGACATTACAAGCTTTACATTTTATTTTATTTATGTGGCTAATTTTAGGAAATATGTTCAGTTATAGTTTGCCACATTTAACCATTTTAAGTCTTTAGCTTGGAGCACAACTTCTTTAGCCAACTAGCAAGGATATTTCATGCCACCTTGATACTATAGAACTTAGAAATGCATGGCAACTCTCTTGTTCATTTCACCTTATCTATGTTAATTGAATCAACACGTTCATTTGTTGTAACTTCATCGATTTCAAGGGAATATAGTTTGTTGTACTAAGAACATTTCGAGATACCCTTTTCGTTTATATTTTGTAAGACACTGCCCTATACAATACTCAATCCATCCCCTCAGAATTTGGAGAGCACAGCAGTTATATGGACATTTTCCCCCCACTAGCTGAGGTAGTAATATGATCCAGCTGAGGAATGTGTCAGCCTTCCCCCTTAACCACATCCTCCTCCCCCACCCAGCCGAAGCCATGTCACTCCACCACCGCGTCCCTTTCATCCAGAGGAAAAGGGCTGAGCTACTCTGCAGCGCATCTGCAACACAGTGCCAAAGCAGCAGGTCATCTGAAGGGGAGGAGGAACTCAAGTATGTGTTTGTAAAAGATGAAAATTGGGAGGGGATGTTTCCATTCAAAATGGCATCCAATGCTAGTTGGTCCACAATGCTCCCTCATTAATCATGCCGCCCTGGTTTTGACCAAATCTGTTACAGTGCTTGATGTGTGGTGAATCTGTGCCCCCCATTCCTGTAAATTGCAGGCTTCATACAGTGCATCCGAAGTGATTTCCCGTGTCAGATTGTCTCTTCAGCCTCAGACTTTTTGATATTTTTTTTAACCTTTTTTAGATGCAGGTTTTTATTTAGTTGCATGTAAAATGTTAAAACTCCATATCCCGAAATTGCCATTTTTAGTTCTTGGTTTATTTGCCACATACTTGAACAGCCATCAAACTCTTCTAGATCCTTCCTCTGTGATGCCTTGCACGTGGACCTTTCTCCCTGGAAGAGGACTATTTTGCATTGCAAATACAAACCTCTCACCTTCGGTTTATTGGCAGGTTCCCAAGCAACTATAGCAAAGCCCCAATTTGTCAATGGGATTGTTTTCTAACGGCATCATGCCCTAAACTGGGTTGGCAGCACTTTAAATTATTTATATATTATATCTATTTGGTTTCTGGGTGCACAGGATCTTGTAAATATATTCAGAGAAAGAAAACATGGCTTAAAAATTTTGATATCTATATAAATAAAAAATTTTAAGCAGTGTTGTTCTGTTTTCTTTCTCCGAATATATTTGCTTCATCCTGTGCACCCAGAAACAAAAACCGCAACAGTTGTGGTTGGAGAGGAAGTGCTGCAATACTCAAATCTCTTTGCTTGCGGGACCAGCATGCCTGTTTTCTCACAAGTCTGTCTACAACTTTTTAAATCAGATTGCTTCCTTTTTTTGGTCCTCAAATAAGATCACCGTCAGGCCCCTGGGAAAATGTTTGCTTGTCTGACTTTAAACCTAAAAAAAAAATAAAAAATGCAGAGAGATGAATTGCTCACCAGAAGGAAATGGTGAAGCATCCAACTTTGTCATCTTGAGTTTTAATATTTCTTTGTAAAAGGTTGTTGGCCTATCCAGTCAGGGAGATCAGACAAGCCATAGGTCTGCAACTGACACTGTTTGGCAAAGTGCATAAACACAAACGTGCTCACTTTAAGCATAACATGCTTATGAAACCATTTTTGAAGGCTTTCACATTATGTAGCCTATTTTTAAGTAAAAAAAAGGACAAACTGCATAATATGTTGCTTTTATGATTTTTTTTTTTTCAATTAAAATGCTTTGAGAACTGAATATTTTAATGTGGACACTATTCAAAACCCAAAATAAAGTTTACTTTATTCAGCGGCTATACGACGTTTAACCTCTTAAGCCCGAGAGTCCCCGGTACCGGGGACTTGCCCCCTTGTGCGTTACATTTTCACTCATCGCTTACTAACCCTGAGAATAACCCACACATATTAAATACTGTTGTGTTCAGCGGAAACTCCTCTAAACACGTATCTAATTCAATTTCATATCCGTTAACCACAGCTCGAACGCCATGCAAATAAACAACAACATATCCGGAGTATAACTCATGACCACGTTTTTGTTTATGTGCGATATGTATCCACAATATAAACGGAAACACCCAAACCATAGCATCAAATGAAAGCTAACAACCAGCTGAATCCAGCGATATGCAACTGATTTACATTGCATGAAGTATTTCAGAGCAGGGAGCGAAATACACGAAAAAACGCCAGCAAAAACCAAGCAAGCATGTAAATCTTGTCTTACCTGTGCCGTTTTTTCAACAAAAAGTTATTTCCATAGCGATAAAAGTCCGTTTGTTGTTATGTCCGGTCGATAGCTTCGCGCAAACGCCATTTTTGATTATTTCTGTAGCTCTGTGGCGTCATGGCGTCACCAAATATGGAATGACTCCCCGTGCGTAAGAGGTGGTCTCTCCACGCTGCGCGTCGTGTGATTCGTTGGCGATGCTGTCCGTCTCAAAATGGTTGTTCTCATTGGCTTCCTCAGAATCAGAGCTTTCCAGCGATATATAGAGCTCCCGGATTGGACAGATGGTCGGGGGGGTAGGGACACGCAGAAGCTCGACGTCAAAGCGTTTGTGAGTGAAAGGTTTCCAAAAGCGCAGCAAGATGGGGTAAATGAGCTTCCACCCCCCTTTTACAGCGTTTCTTTAGGAGTTTTTTTTTGCTGAAATCATGTCTCGTAAGCAAGAAAAGAAGACTATGAACGTAGCTGAAGCTTTGGACAAGATTTTTTCCATATTTCAATTATTGTGCCAAACTGTGCCAACATGGATTACGCCTGAACTTTGTTCAATCAAAACCTTTACAGAATATTAGTTTCTTGTAGTATGAACACCAAACTTGCTACAGATGTTCTTGACATGTAGTGGTTACAATTGATTGTGTTTATTTGCTTCGTTATAAGTAAAATAAGGAGATATTGGAGGAAACATGTGGGGGTTTTTTTAGGCGGAGTTCATTTTTTGGCCATTCCAACATCAATTACTCTTACCCAGTGTTCTTGACTGTCAAATTAACTCATCCACACCACTCCCCAAGAACCTATCTTCATTTTGATACCAAGATTTGCAGTTTAGGCCTTGTAAAAGCTGAGAAATGCCTTAAAAAGTAAAAGTATAGGATTTTCGGAAAATAGGCCTCAGGGCTTAAGAGGTTAAGAGGAATTTTTATGGATGAGGTATAACCAAGTTTTCTCTCCTTTTATGTGATTTTAAATGTCCGATAATTGCGAGAATGTAAATTGCTCACTGACAAATAAAGTGTGTAGTAGAAGTTGGTAAAATTTAATGTAACGCTCAGATTCAGTCCCCACTGCAACAAAACCAAACGTGAGCAAAGAGGACATGGAGCAAAACTACAGCTCTGACTAGCTTTTGTGGTGTGCCATGACGTGGTGGTTATGCATTGAGATTACAAGTGCCACTGGTGCAATCCTTCCGGATACTGTCATGTTATGTGCACACCCCCCCATGCGGACCCAGACACATGCACTGCACTTAAGTTAGGGAACACCATTCCTAAACGAATTGTCTTATCCTTTATTCTCATTTGAACCTTTACTGATCTTTTAATAAGTTTTCCCTTTTTCTCAATTTTTGCACAATGAACAGCTATTTTAATTGCAGAACAGCCTTCGTCCTGTGAGCACTTTGACATTAGGATATGTTGTTTTGGTTCACTTCATGTTTAAATATGCCTTTTTACATTGATTCATTATTATACTATTCACTTTGAACACATGTTATCGTTTCAAGACATTCTTTTTTTTTCTAAAGTTTGTGTGTTTGTTTACATATATGCAACCCTGCAAAAGAGCTGTTGAGGGTAAACAATGATGTGTGTATGTGTGAGCAGCTGCTTTTGGAGCGAGCCTTCGGTGTGTGTGTGGTGGTGGGGGGGGTCCAGCTGAAGATGAGTCATCTCGCTGGCGACGGCAGGTGTCCCATTAACCCCCTGGCCCTATCTCCTCCTCCCGCGTGTGTCAGCACTGAGGCTCATACAGTGGCCTGTTTCCTCCCCCTGCTAATGCCAATTAGCCTCTATCTCAGCCCATCATCTCAAAGCCTGCATGTGCTTCAGCCCACCCTGCTGACCTGTTCAACTCAAATGTCCCAAATTCTACAGAAGCTCATTGGTTTTTATGATCCATAAAGGTCAGCCTTCTAAAGGAAACCCTTTGTCCCTCCCCCAAAACTGAGTGTTCCTGCTCTCTTGGTTTTTTCCCCCCTATTCCTTTTGTAAGTGCTTTCCTTTTCCCCTCCTCTTTTTTTTCTGGTCGTGGTAGCTGAGCAGTGACAGAATGAAACCCAAAGCCACAGAATGGTGCGGCTGCAGGTGCTTGAAGAGTGCTGGAGAGAGAGACTTTGACTGAAGCAAGCAGATGGCTTTAGCCAGTGGCGTCCAGCCAGAGGAACAGGTGCGGGTCATGTGACCGCCGGTTACCAGGGCGATTTGATTGCTCTTGGCGTGCAAATGAAAAGAGAGGGGGCCCCAGAGTGACAGAGCGCGAGCGCCTCCAGGGCATTGTGTAATCTGTGGCAGGGAGAGTATGCAATTCTGAACTGGAAGTGGAGTTAGCTAGTCTTTGACTTTCTGCTCTCTTTGCCTCTTATATCTCTAAACACTTGTAAAAATATCCTAGAACATGGAATAACTAGAGTATTTTGCTTTGTATTGATGCATTTATTGCAATTATTGCATGCTTACCAGAAAAAAAATACAAACTAGTAATAACAACATGGCCTTGTTAAAATTACGTTTTTTTAAGGCGCCCATCATTGAGACTCTTGTGACTGACCTTAATGTTTCTCACACAGTGCTAAAAAAAGTGACTTGGACACCAACAGCAGCATCAAGAAAGAGGCAAAGCGAAAGAGAGAGTCCTCGGATGTTGCGTCTGATGTGGAGAAAACACCGCCACAGTCACCCGAAGAGGAGGAAGATGATGGTGTTCAGGTAAGTCATTTCCTGGCACCGAAAATTATACTTAAATAAACATTATAATATTGTTTGGTTGACATCAAGCAGGTTTTAGAGCTCAAAAATTTCCATTTTAAACAGGATCCTACTAGGGATTGTGCTACTTTCTCATCATAGCCATGTGATGAAAGTTCTTAGCATCTTGTACTCCAGTCTGTGGCACAGTCTTGCTGGTCATGTAGTAATGCTTGCTGTTTTGGAACTATTTGGAAGTATTACAGTACCTGAATTGATAAAATTTACAGACTGCCTGTTCCTGAGATGGATAACTGTGCCACAAACAAACTCTAAATGAGATGCATGTACCACTTATTACTCTTCTATAGTTAGTTTATGAGAGTCATCTCTTAGTTGGACTAGGAAGGCAGTCTTTGCCTTGTTTTCATTTTTCTATTTTCATCAGGATCACAGCCCCATTGTACTGTTTGCTCTTGCATTGAGCTGTTTTAGAATTACAGCGGTTTGCCAACCCAGCTTCTATGAATCAAGAAGTTTACTAAACTTGACACTGGACAATTTAGGCATAGCAGAGAGTCTCTTACAGCTTGCAAGTGAACCTAATATCAACATTTGTGGGTGGCAGTTGTAGCCCAGTGGGCAAGGAGCTCAACCAATTGTCAGACGGTTGCTCGCTCTCTTCCACCTCAGACAACCGCAACTTTCCCTAACTGCTTCCTGGGTGCCACAGCTATGGCTGCTCATGGCTCTCGTGTTCATAGTGTGTTCATGGGTCACTCCATGGTTCTTAATTTCACTTTCAATGGAATTTCAAAATGGAACAATTGGTTTACTTTAGAGGCTATGTCACATGCAAATAAAGTGGTACCCCGAGATACGAAATTAATCCTTTCCAGGGTGGCGTTTGTATCTCGGAACATTTTGTATCTCGAAGCAAGTTTTACATGGCAGAAAACATTACGCAGCTATGTGTAGTTTTGGTTGTTCGTATATCGAAATTTTCTTCATATATCGAAGCAAAAAATTTCCTGCAAAACCTTTAGTATCTCGAACATTTTGTAACTCGAAGCATTCATATCTCAGAGTACCACTGTATAGTGATTACCAGGCAGCTTTGCCACTGCCAAACAGTACAAATAAAATAATATTAAGGAGAATCTCATGAGGCAAATAACTGAGAATCTTCAGACTGATTTTCAGTCATGCCAAAACATAAATTATAAAAACCGTTTATCAAATTCTGCTATAGTTCGGGTTAACATGACAATAATTAATTATTTTTATTATTCATGTGTGTGGTTTAAGTTTACTGCTCGGTTTGCATTGCGACCATCTACAGGCTGTTAGCCCATCAGCTGTTCCAATGTAATCTGTTTCAATAAACATTTCCACCAGAAACAGTTGTCTGGTACATAATAAATATAATATGTTTAAATATATTTTGGATTTGAACCCACATTAATACCATGTCTGTTCCCCAGAAATTCCTGTTTTCCGAACGAATGACCATATTGGGCCCATTTAATAGAAATTCATTGTTTCTGTTAAATGATTATTTAAAAAAAAAAACTGTTTCAGTTTTAATTTAGTTACGTTTTGTCTGCAGAAGAGACGATCCAGCAGGCAGGTGAAGAGGAAGCGATATACTGAAGACATAGAGTTTAGAATTTCTGATGATGATGATGCAGATGATTCTCCGGGACCAAAGTCTCCTTCAAATGCCTCTGAGCTCCAGGTCAGTTTAAAGAGAACCTGTGGTTGATTGTGTGTGCGTAAGATGTAAGTGCACGCTTGATTAGCAGTCTCCACAGTAGAAGTGGAAACTGCTGATGTAACCTGCTGTTTGTTACGCATGATGGATGTTCTCACCCTGACTCTGTGTCCTTCATTCCCATGTGTGCTGTAGGAATTGCCAGATGCGGAAGGTCCTGTGGTGGAGAAGATCATGGGGATGCGGATGGGAAAGAAAGAGGTGACCTGAGCTAAAAAAGCTTCTCACAACAGCTTTAACCACTGTTTTGTGTTAGATCTAAGCAGATTATAACTAACAGCTGTCTGGAATCCGGCCTAGACTGCCTGAAAGATGCCTGAGTGTGCTGATGGTGTCTTCAGCACAACAATGGTACTAATGATCTAGGAAAGGCCATGAAGGTTCAGAGTGAAGTGGTGGGAATGCCTGTCAGAGTCCATGACAAGTATGGCAATGTTTCTCCTTGAAAAATGCTGCGCCAAACAAAGCCCAGCCAAAAATAATACGAAGTACATGGCACTTAGTAGCGCAGCTGCAAATAGGCTCCTGCCTGAGGAAATGGTAGGTTTGGCGTCTGCCGAGGCTCTGTGGGTTTGGCAAGGAGCCAGGCCCTGGGTCGGCTCCTTCTGAATGGGGCTGTGTGTGGTAGAAGAGCTGATGTGATTCATGACTCAGCCTCACAGCGTTCGACTTGCTTGGGAATGAATGGCTGGAGGAGGATTGCGCTTGTACGTTTTATTTAATCCCCACCCTGTGTGTGTTGTCAGATTCCTTTAGTCCTGGGGCATTACAGTAAGGGAAATGTCAAAATGTTGTAGTGTTTGTTAAAGGTGTCACAAATTTGATTTTAAATTTCTCACCAAAAACAGAAATTTAATGGACTTTAAAAGTATTTTTATGGGATTTCTCTGAACAATCACCAGGGTTTTACCTTGATCTTCGAAAGAGATCTCAAGCTTTTCTCTGATTGCCCAAGATTATTATGCTTATTATGAGAAATTTATCAGACTGTCTCCTCATATAACCTGCAGGTGGTAGCAATACAGATGAAGAGCACATTGTTTTGATGATCCTTATAGGCATCTTTTGAAGCAGATTTGAAAGGGGTTGGAAATTTTTTTATTTTATTTTGAGTAATCAAGCTGGAACAAGATGCAAATACTCACAAATGTGGGGTGGGGGCAAATAACAAAAGTTTTCATACACTTGTACTCATCATCACCCAGGCTGTGGTGTGAAATTCAAAGAATTCTTTAATATTGGTTCCCATTGTTTTGTATTTAAATACCTTTTCAAGTTTAAAAATCATGTAATATATTTAGTTTTTGATTGCTTGAACGATGGATTAACAGAAATTTGCAGAGCAGACAACTCGCCTACATGGTCATTACCGAAGGCAACTAGTGGTGCATGCGTTTAAACTAGCATGCTTTATCCAAAGTAATGATTTCTTGACTTGAAATATGTGTGTGACGTACTCCCCTACTGATTGTTTCACCGTAGATTGGAGAGGGAAAATTATATGCCATTTAAGCTGTTATTACGCCATTATTGCCTTTAGTGTGTCATTTGTTCTTATCGGAATAGATAAGCACCCTAGATTCCCAAATTTAAAGTCCATGATTTCTAGGAAAAGGCTCCTTTTTTTCTAAATTAATCCACTTAATTCAAAAGCAATAATCACCTATTTATCGTCATTACTTTACAGTTGGTTCCTGGTGAAGAGGTGGAAGTTGAAGAGTTTTATGTCAAATTCAAAGGCTTGTGAGTATCCAGTTAAAAGTGCCTTCAACTGGTTATTTGTTTTGTTGGACAATTATTAACATCTTGTATTTTCTCAGTTCTTACCTGCATTGTCGCTGGGCAGACCTCGATGAGCTGGAGAAGGATAAGAGAATTCAGCAGAAGGTTAAGAGGTTCAAGGCCAAGCAGGCTCTTGGTAACTTCCTAACTGAGGTTAGCATCAGCCCTCCATTTCCCATTCATCCTCCATTTTGTGTTAATTTCTATTCTGTTGCTTCAGCTCACATTTTATGGCCTTACTGATAATGGTGGCAGTGTGTATGCCTAACAGTGGTGTGTTGTGCTGGTATTATAGTGGCTTTTTTAACAATCTCATCCATGCTGAGGCAATAAAACTCTTTTCAAGCCCTTATCTCTGCACATGATATTCCTGCACGTGGTTACCTTTCCACTGCTCCAGTTAAAATATTTTGAAGGGCCTGCATAGTGCACCAAAATGTTTCCATCTATAAAACCCCGGAATATTCCACCTGATTTGTCTTCGAGTGACTTGCTGATGTTGAAGCTCAAGTGTCAGTGATTCTGCTATTCTGCATTGCTTAGTTGAATCAATTTCTCTTTTATCGACAGATGGATGATGAGCCCTTCAACCCAGATTATGTGGAGGTGGACAGAGTTCTGGATGTGTCTGAAAGCACAGATGAAAACGGGGAGGTATGACTTCGATCCACTTCCAATTGTTCTGCCTCGCAAAATGCAGTACTTTGATTAAAGCTCCATTGCAATTATGAAGATGTCACTCAGGCTGCCTGCGTCAATTTTACAAACAAGTGTAAGAAGTGAGCTGATGTGTTGATTCGTGTGCCTGCAGCCTGTATCTTTGTACTTGGTGAAGTGGTGCTCTTTGGCTTATGAGGACAGCACGTGGGAGTTAAAAGACGACATTGACCAAGGGAAGATCGAGGAGTTTGAGAGAGTGATTGCGCGTGAGCCACAGCTGGAACGTGTGGTAAGTGCCGGCTCTCCTCTAGGCCTCTCTTTATTTTCTCTTTGGAGTGCTGAGCTCAGTGAGGGGTGAGGGCCTCTCTTGCGGTTGCATGGAAACCACTAACGGGAATTGTTTTATTTGAAACAGGAGCGACCTCCCGCCACTGACTGGCAGAAATCTGAGAGTTCCAGAGAATATAAAAACAGCAATGCGCTCAGGGAATACCAACTTGAGGGAGTCAACTGGATGCTCTTCAACTGGTATAACAAGTATGTATCGAATACTCCGCCATCAAAGTGCAATTTGAGCCACAATTTGGATTAAAACAACGGAATTCACCAAGTTTTTTTTTTTTTTTTTCAGACGAAACTGCATTTTAGCTGATGAAATGGGGCTTGGAAAAACCATCCAGTCCATCACATTCCTATATGAGATATACTTAAAGGGAATACATGGCCCTTTCCTGGTGATTGCACCTCTTTCTACCATTCCCAACTGGGAGAGGGAGTTCAGGACGTGGACTGAGCTTAATGTAGTGGTATATCATGGCAGCCAAGCCAGCCGGAAGACTATACAGGCTTACGAGATGTACTACAGAGACACGCAGGTGCTTAACACTTTTCTGTTTTTGTATTTTTCCTGTTCTGTTCTCAATGCACCTATTTTAGTTTCGGCTCATGTGTTCACTACAGGGTCGTGTAATTAAAGGAGCATACAAATTCCATGCAGTCATCACCACTTTTGAGATGATTCTGACGGACTGCCCTGAGCTACGGAACGTGGCATGGCGCTGTGTGATCATTGACGAGGCTCATAGACTCAAGAACAGAAACTGCAAACTGCTTGAGGGCTTGAAGATGATGGATATGGTTTGTGCCTACCTTTCTGCCTTCAAAACACTTGAACTGTTTGAGTGCGGTCAAAAAATAGTAGCTGTAGTTTCCAGTTGATATAGGCCTCACTCACTGATGTACAATCGATATATTGAAATATATCGTGTAAAAATATAATGGCTCAAGAAAATAATTGTAAGTTGTTACAATTCAAAAACTGAAAGTCTGTTCTCTTAGCAATTTTAGGATTAAAGGATAGTGGAGCTAATTAAAATGGCATCCTCTAACATTCTGATGTTTTAGGGTTTTCTACCTGTATTTTCATAGTTTAATTGAAATGTATCACCTGTGTCACAGTGTTTGCAAGCACTTGCTTTTGTTTCAATTTATACATTTTCTTAAAAGTAGTTGTATTGTCCATTAGTGCACAATACAACACAAATCAACTTTATGCACATCACTACTCCAAATCAAAAATACAAAATATTTACATTTGTGTTTTTGATTTGTTGAACGTGGGCAGGCTTTGCAGAGTTTGAAGTTCTTTTGTACCATTTTCTTTCTAAATAGGAACATAAAGTTCTACTAACTGGGACCCCTCTGCAAAACACAGTGGAAGAGCTTTTTAGTCTCCTCAATTTCCTGGAACCAGACCGGTTTCCTTCAGAGTCTACCTTCATGCAGGAGTTTGGAGATCTTAAAACAGAAGAACAGGTATGAAACGATTTCTCTTGGCGGTGCATTATTTCATGTGTTTTGTGAAATTTTAGGGTGTCTAATCGGTCGTTGCCTTTAATTGGATTCAGGTGCAAAAGCTTCAGGCCATTTTAAAGCCTATGATGCTGCGTCGTCTGAAGGAAGATGTGGAGAAAAATCTTGCACCGAAAGAGGAAACCATCATTGAAGTGGAGCTTACCAATGTGCAGAAGAAATACTACCGGGCAATCTTGGAGAAGAACTTTGCCTTCCTTTCCAAAGGTGGAGGAAGCAGCGGAAGTGGAGGTGGAGGAGGATCTAATGTTCCCAACCTGCTGAACACGATGATGGAGCTGAGAAAGTGCTGTAATCACCCCTACCTCATCAATGGTAGGCAGGACATTTGCATTCATGAAACATCCATGCCTGTTCTTTCGTTGAGCATGTTTTTCTTCTCTCTAAAGGAGCCGAAGAGAAGATAATTGAAGAGTTCAGGGAGAGTCATCCTTTAGACCTCCCAGAATTCCATCTCCAGGCCATGATCCAGGCTGCAGGAAAACTGGTGCTGATCGACAAGCTGCTCCCCAAACTGAAGGCTGGGGGTCACCGTGTGCTCGTTTTTTCCCAGATGGTGCGCTGTCTGGATATCCTGGAAGACTACCTCATCCAGAGACGGTAAGATGCATTAGCCAGCAGGACTTTCTACTAATTGTTCCAGTGTATATGAGGTGTGAATAATTGAAGTGAACTTGCATATACTAATAGTCAACCCATTCTCTGTTTCCAAGGTATCCATATGAACGTATAGATGGTAGAGTCAGAGGAAATCTGCGCCAGGCTGCTATTGATCGCTTCTCTCGACCAGATTCTGATCGTTTCGTATTCCTCCTGTGCACAAGAGCTGGAGGCTTGGGCATTAATTTAACTGCAGCTGATACATGCATTATATTTGACTCTGACTGGAACCCTCAAAACGACTTGCAGGTAAGTGATGGTTTCAAGTCTCTTCAGACATTACAGAGGTCTTCTGATTTCTGTGGTGAGTGACTTTGTGTAATCAAACATGAAATGGTACTGCTGTTGCTTTCAGGCACAAGCTCGATGCCACAGGATAGGACAGAGCAAGGCTGTGAAGATTTACCGCCTGATAACCAGAAACTCCTACGAAAGAGAGATGTTTGACAAGGCCAGTTTGAAACTGGGACTGGACAAGGCTGTGCTTCAATCCATGAGCGGGAGGGAGAATGCTGCCAACGGGGTATGAATTGCACCCGATGAGCCCATATTGCAGATGGTTCATTAATCAAACTTGCTTTGCACTTGATGGCAGTAGCTGGAAACGTATCTGAAAGCTAAGCTAATTACAATTAAATAAAAAACTAGATGGCTGAAAACTTGGTAACTGTAGCTAGTCAAACCACTGGTTTCTTGTTTTAGGAATGAATTTATAAGCCTAATGTAATGGTTGCTAGGATAAATTGTCCTGTCAGGGTAACGTCCACATTTTTATTATATTTCTAAGATACAGATTCACTGATATGGTTGCTAGGGTAAACAGTATGGTTTCTATTGTGGGTTCAGCCATATCATAAGATGGACATTTTTTTAAAAAATATACCAGTCTTTATGTATACCATGACTTTTCTGGGTTTTCACTGAGTCTTGACTGACTAAAATTTAAAAACCCATATTTTAAGCCCTAAAGTCTTAAAAAAGTTCATTTTCTGACTCTTCAGAACAAGTGTGCTTGAGATTTCCCAGCATGAGCATGAGCTGTCACATTTGGTTGTTTAACAAAGATGACTGCCATAGCAAACACAATTAATTTGTCATTTACAAAGATTTCAAAATTATGAAAACATTGTTTTATTTTAGTTTTACATGAAAAATGCGCCATTGTTGGCCATATAACAATGATGTTCCACAATGGATTTGCTTATGAGACAACCCTCTTTATTAAACAGCATTGTAAAAGTTCCACCATTTTACACGTTTTCAAGCTGTTTGCAAAGTGTGCCCAAGTCAATGTTTAAAAAAATTGAGATAAATGAAATTGTTAAACTGAAATCTGTGTAGAGTATAATGATTCCTACTCTTTTAAGGTTCAACAGCTCTCTAAGAAGGAAATTGAGGACCTCCTTCGCAAAGGAGCATATGGAGCTCTAATGGATGAGGAAGATGAGGGCTCCAAGTTCTGTGAAGAAGATATTGATCAAATTTTGCAGAGACGTACACAGACCATTACCATTGAATCCGAAGGCAAAGGCTCAACATTTGCTAAGGTGATGACAAACTTCCCCGCCCCCTCAATGTTTTGTGTAATAAACTGGAACCATTCCACTGTTTCATCTTGTGCTTAAAATAGAGTTTCCTAAAGGGTAAGTGTCTCTTTTGTGACTATTTATATGGAATTTTCCCATACCAGGCAAGCTTTGTGTCCTCTGGGAACAGAACCGACATTTCTCTAGAGGACCCAGATTTCTGGCAGAAATGGGCGAAGAAAGCAGAACTGGACCTGGATGTGATCAATGGCAGGGTAAGCTGCTGAAGGTGCTTTGTTGTCGGATCATACAAGCAGTAGACGCTTCTCTCTTGTGCAACTAAAGTGGATTGTTATTTATTAATTCACTAATAATTTTCATCCATTAGCAGATGTTTATATTTATTCATAATCTAGATTGTGTGATCCATGCACACAAGCTTTGGTGTTGCACCTCATAACTATTCTATCTGGGCATAATTAATGAGGCTTATATCCCGGGGCCAATGGTGCGTAGAATGTAGCTGTAATTGAACTATGACAAAATTGTTTCAGCTTGGGCATGGGGGGGCATTTTGTGTAATTACTACTTTTCGCACTCAAGAGAATTGAAAGTGCTAAGCAGCTTATAACTGCTTGAATAGAAACGTCACATTATGTCTAAATAAATGTGCCCTTGAGTAGAGGTCTTTCACCTGGCATTCTCCCGATCATCCAGCCTTTATCAGTAAACAACCAGAAAAGAACTATTTTTTTGCAGGCAGTTTTATTCTCATTTCTTGGTTTTCCAGAATAACCTGGTGATCGATACCCCTCGGGTTCGGAAGCAGACACGTCACTACAGTTCTATGAAAGAGGATGATTTGATGGAGTATTCAGAGCTTGAGAGTGACTCTGAGGACAAGCCCATCCAGAAACCCCGGAGACCTCAAGACCGAACCCAGGGGTACCCTCGCAGCGAGTGCTTCAGGGTGGAAAAAAACCTACTGGTGTATGGGTGAGTTAAGCCTTTTTACTACTTGGCCTGCTGTGAAGATAACCGCCCTGCACTTGCTGTCCCTAGGGCCCTGTCTCTCTCTATAATACATTGCCATTCAGCAGATGCTTCAACAATAGCAGCATTAAGTGCTTCAACTATTAATTTATCTTCAGTTTACTGCCTTGTGAAGGGCACCGATCACATGAATTTTTCCACTTGGAAATATGCAGTTAAGACAAAAGTATTAGCTCTAGGGATGTCCCGATCAGGTTTTTTGAGCCCCCGATCCGAGTCATTTAATTTTAAGTATCGACCCATACCGAGTCCTGATCCGATACTTGTCTTTTCCTTGTGCTAATTGCACACTTTAAGTGCATGCAGGTTATTAAATCAATCCAGTGTGTACTCTTGACAACCAAATAGCTCAGCAGTGCATCAATAGAAAAAAAACTGAAAGCAACCTGTTCCTTTACAGTTTTTTATTTCTCACAAATATGAAATCTCAATTTTACAGCTCAGTGAAGTCGCAATATTCTGTCGTGTGTTTCGTTTTAAGATGCCTCATCAAGTTGGTAGTATTAAAGGCTGCTTTGCTAGTACCACCGCGTCAAACTAAAAAAAAAAGAGAAAATAATATATTTTACATGGGGTATTAAATAACAATCAGTAAATAAACATTTCTATTTCTTCAACAACGAAAATGTTACACATTTTAAGTTACGAAGAACACTTCAACATGTGATGATTTACATGTCTTTATCTAATAGGTTTGTGACAACACACAAAACTTAAACACGCTATTTAGGCGCTTAGGCGCTAATATAAACAACAAATAGCGATCTATGAAATCCCTTTTAAATAAACAAAATATACTTTTTCAAACATTAGCTTACCACGCTGGGAATAAATAAGCATTAAATGAAGGTTTTTGTAGAGCTTGAACCTTTTTTTTTTATACGAGCACAAACATGCGAGTCTCTCATATTTCTTCCTGATTCACGCAC
>SRMA01024389.1:0-39602 GCA_007224835.1 Danionella cerebrum
ATAGTAATGATATGTAAATTTATATCCTTATGTTGTGTGATCAACACGATAAAGCCAATTTCAAGCCCAAGCATTATTTATCTTTATTATCTAAATGATGATTTGTTTATATGTAATGTAAAATATTAAATATATTACATATTATAATGAACAGTCTAAATAATACCAACCGTGTTTACACAAAGCAATTAGAAATATGTGAACTTTCCCGGGACACCACTTTAAAGAAACATTCTAGAAATCTGACTATGGTAAGCTGCTAGCCAATCAGAGAGTTTGAATGTTTTTGGATGTAAACTAGACTATAACGGGAGAACTAGTGACAGCACCAGCTGCGGCTGAATAGTCTGCTAAGCAACATTTGTTCAGCGGAATACAACACACCTAGAGAAAGGGACATTAAATACTGGCATCCATCATCTGCCAGAGACTGGGGTCTGTTCTGGTAAGTAGAGTTTCATGATGTACTTGTGAATCTTCATGGAAAGGGAGGTGTTGGGAATGACAGTGGGTGTCACTGCATCTTGGGATTGATTTAGCTCGCAGAGCTGCTCAGCTGACAGAGTTGTCGTCTATCTCTCCGGTAAATACACACAAACACTGTCAGCCCCCAGCAGCCGAAACCATCATCTGGTAATGTGCTATTAGTCGGTCTGAAGAACAGCAGTGTCTGAAAGCTTCAAAAGATCTGTTAGAGCAGATTTATGCTTTCTGTGCTGTGCTTTACATCTTGTGGCTCCTGTTCTCTGTTCTCTTGTGGCTCCTGGGTCACTGGGGTCTGCTGGTGCCAATCTCCAGCGCACATTGGGCGAGAGGCGGGGGTACACCCTGTACAGGTCGCCTGTCCATCGCAGGGCAACACACACATTCACACCTAAGGGGAATTTAGATTATTCAACTAACCTAACCGTATGTTTTGGGGATTGTGGGGGGAAACCGGAGTACCCGGAGGTAACCCAAGCAAGCACCGGGAGAACATGCAAACTCTCTTATTTCTTCTTTATTTATATAACACCTTTCGAGATAAACAGATCACAAAGTGCGTCACAGTAAAACAAAGAATATAAAACATTGAGTCAACGGCTCTGAAGCTGAGAGGAAGGGTGTACCAGAGGGAGGGAGCTGCTACTGCAAAGCCTCTGTCACCTTTAGTTTTTAACTGGGTTCTCTTGATAACCAGCAAAACCTGGTCACATGACCTCAGGGACCTGCTTGGAGCGTAGGGCTGTACGACATCTTTTATATAGACTAATGCTTGGTTGTTCTATATGTTAAAACCAGGATTTTAAAATGCACTCGGAAGTGGATGTGGAGCCATAGCAGCTGACCTGGAAGTTTTGATTAAAAGCCTTGCAGCAACGTTCTGGACAACCTAAAGTCGCTCTAGAGACTGTTTACTTAAACATTTGAAGATGGAGTTCCAATAATCAAGACGAGAAGAAATAAAAGTGTGGATGAGCATCTCCATCTCAGAATGCGACAGAATAGGACTCAGTTTGGCAATGTTTTTGAAATTATAAAAAACAAGAACGAACAAGTAACTTAATGTGACAGTCTAGAGATAAAACCAGGTCTAGAGTTACCCCGAGGTTCCTCACAGAGGGCTTAATAAAAGAAGCGAGTAGACCAAGACTCTCGGCTATCTGAGGGAGGTATTTGTCAGGAGCACAGATGAAGACCTCTGCTGGAGAAAGTTATCAGTCATCCAACTCTTGACACTTAAGTAAAATCTGTATTTTAGAAACTTCCTGAGGTTTAAAAGACACAAAGAACTGAATATCATCAGCATAACAATGGTAAGAAATGTTCTTAAAAGAGCTAAAAATATGCTGCAAAGGCAGCAGATATAAAATGAACAATAAAGGTCCCGAAACTGACCGCTGTGGTACACCTAAGGTGAGGGGAGCAGAGGAGGACTCTGAAAAAGCTACGTGTATTTATCTACCAGACAGATATGAAGAGTGACTCTGAGAAGGGCTGTTTCTGTGGAGTGAGCTATGCAAAAACCAGACTGAAATATACTCCTCCAGTAAGGTCACCGGCAAGCCTTGAACCGACAACCTTCTAACTGGAAGGCCACAGTGGCACCCACTGCCCATCTTCATGATCTGATCATTTCATTTACAGACAGTTAAGGCAGGCTGGTGATGAAATAAATATCTCATTACGAATAATAAATATGAATTAATACGATGACGATGCCTGCTCATGTCGCCTACTTATCCTCCGGCCACTCTCTATCTACTGTTCGCTATGATGAGCGTCCTTATATATAGCGGTTACTTTTCCTTTCTCTTTATTAGTCGATTCTCTTTCGCGCCACTGTTATTTCTTTACCGTTTTCTGTTTACTCTGCCTTATGTTAGAGACTATTTCATCTACCTCTCTCTGTGGGCTCGCGGTGTCTGTGGAGTTGGTGTTTTTCCTTGCATAAATATTATCCTGTTTTGAAAGGGTTTTTTCTTTGTGGACACTCAAGGATCCCTTTGAGGCACACCTTTTTTTTGGTTTCTGTTGACTTCATCCCTGTTTTGATCCAATAAAAGACGTTAGTTGTTCCCGCAACTGGCTCCTCTCCATGTCAATTCAGACAATAATAATAATACTCAGAATCAATGTCATGCTGTGGTAAAAGCTATGGGTTTTGAAATAATGTAATAATTCTACTGTATTTGTAACATTTTGAATTTAATGACATAATATTGGTTTAAACACTTGTAGAATTGATTTGTAAATGGATATTGGCTCAATATGATTTTATGTGTCTTGACTAGATTTGGTTCGTGTGGTCAGTTAAAATGATTTTCTCTTTACTCAACCCAACCCCCCACCTCCAAAGGCCCAGATGTCCGTCTGTACTTCTCATCTCTTTCATGTATCTGCTAATGAGAGATTCACATATGGCCTTCACCCTTGTTAGGAGGCTGGGTGACACTTTAGGGATGTGTGCAGAGGGGAGGTTCTGATGGGATGAGAGTAGACATGGGGGGCCAGCTTTATTTCCAAACAGAGTAGGGTACAAGGGCACTGAATGGGACAAAGGGTCCCCTCGTTGAATGCTGCTGCTTTAGACAGTTGTGCCATGTTTATGTTCTTAACTTCTTAAATCAGAGAGTCCCCGGTACCGGGGACTTGCCCCCTTGTGCATTACAGTTCCGCTCATAGCTTACTAAACCTGAGAGTGACCCACACATATTACATACCGTTGTGCTCAGCAGAAACTCCTCTAAAAACGTATCTGAATTAAATTTCATATACGTTAACTACAGCTCTAACGCCATGCAAATAAACAACAACATATCCGGAGTATAATTCATGACCAAGTTTTTGTTTCTGTGCAATATGTATCCACAATATAAACGCAAACACCAAAACCATGGCATCAAATGAAAGCTAACAACCAGCAGAATCCAGCGATATGCAACTAATTTACATTGCACAAAGTATTTCAGAGCAGAGAGCAAAAGTTCCCGGAAAAAACCCCAGCAAAAACAAATCAAGCGTGTAAATCTTGTCTTACCTTTGCCGTTTTTCAACAAAAGTTATTTCCATAGCGATAAAAGTCTGTTTATTGTTTTATCCAGTCTATAGCTTCGCGGAAACTCCATTATGGCTCTTTTCCGTAGCTCTGGGCCTGAATAACATGACCAAATATGGAAACACTCCCCGTGCGTAAAAGCAGTCCTCTCCACGCTCCGTGTACTGTGATTCTGTCCGTCTCAAAAGGGTGAATATCATTGGATTCTACAGATTCGAAGCTTTCCAACGAGATATAGAGCTCCCGGATTGGACAGATGGTCGAGGGGTGGGCACACGGGGAAGTTTCAGGGTTGGAAGGGGTATAAATAGTAGCTTACCAACAGCACACGGAGACAGCGTAAAGGGGCATCAACCCCCCTTTTACAGCGTTTCTTTAGGAGTTTTTCTGCTGAAATCATGTCCCGTAAGCAAGAAAAGAAGACCATGAATGTAGCGGAAGCTTTGGACAAGATTTTTTCCGTATTTCAATTATTGTGACAAACTGTGCCAAAATGGATCACGCCTAAACTTTGTTCAATCAAAACCTGTACAGAATATTTCTTGTAGTATGGACACCAAACTTGCTACAGATGTCCTTGACATGTAGTGGTTACAATTGATTGTGTTTATTTGCTTGTTTAAAATAGTAGATAAAAACTACTAAAATAAGTAGATATTAGAGGAAACATGTGGTTTTTATTTTTTGGCCAATTCAACATCATTTACTCTTACCCAGTGTTCTTGACTGTCAAATTGACTCATCCACACCACCCCCCAAGAACCCATCTTCATTTTGATACCAAGATTTGCAGTTTAGACCTTGTAAAAGCTGAGAAACGCTTATAAAGTGAAGGTATAGGATTTTCGGAAAATAGGCCTCAGGGCTTAAGAGGTTAAGATTCTTCTGCTTTTGTGCATTCCAGTGTCTTTTGTGAATTCATTCATCGTTATGATTTATAAATGTTACTAGTGGGGGTTTTTTTCGCTCTAAAATTTATCAAATTTGTTTGGTTTGAACAATATTTTTGAGAAGATATTTACATTTGTATTTACATTACAAATGTGTATAGAAAGTACTATATAAATAAACTTGATCTCATAAGGCAGGTAAGGCCACCACTAAAGCAGCGTGGGCATTCTCTAATATCGTGATTAAGCACGAGTACTTCGAAATTGACATTCTTTTCAATAGAATTTCAGATTTCTGTTCATACAGCCCCACTACAGTTGCTGGCTGATGATTTATCCCTTATATGCCATGGTCACTTGCTAACGTAAACACAACTGAAATGATGATCGTAGCAGGTATCTCATCCTTAACCCACAACTCAGTGACTAAAGATTTTAAGGTTATCTGACAAACTTTGACAAGTTTCAATTTAAAAGCACAACATTTGAGAGAAAAGTGTTGAACCTCATTTACACATCAATCGTCTCTAACGTCATATTGTTTTTGTTTGTGAGAATTATTGTAGTACGAAGACTAGTTCAGCGAATCTGGAATAGTTTGCTGCTGGCGTCTTGCTCTCAGCTGAAGCTAATATCAATCCGCCAATAACAGCGGATTGTGTGTGAACAAACCGAACTGGAGCGATCTGTCTGGTTATACAACATTATTCTACACATTATAGCCAATGAAAACCCAGTGTTCAGACAGACCAGGACATGAAGCCTGATATATTCCAAATGTTCATTTCTTTTCATGTTTATGTTTAGGACTGAACCCCACAAATCAGTCTCTCTGAAAATTTGAATACTGTGAAAATATTGAATAATCTCGGTGCCAAAGGACAACCATTGGCACCTTGTACAAGCACGGCAAGACACAAGATACTGATTTGAGATACTGATTTTAGAGTTTACATTAGTTTTCACTTAAATCTAGCCACAGGGGTTTCAAGCCAGTGAGTTCTGTGCTGGTCCTAAGCCCGGATAAATAGAGAGGGTTGCGTCAGGAAGGGCATCTGGCGTAAAACATGTCAAAAACCAAATATGCAAGTCATCAAATCGATTTCCATACCGGATCGGTCAAGGCCCGTTTTAACATCGACCGCCTACGATGCTGTTGACTTACAGGGGGCCGGTGGAAATCAGACTACTGTTGGTCGAAGAAAGAGGGGAGGGAGAAGGATTCGTAGGCAGAGAAAGAAGAGGAAAGGCAGGAGTATAGATCAGAGATTGTTAAAAATCTCACGGAACTGCTTTCTCGAACACCTGGCATCATGACTATTACTTCTTTTTTATTTTAAACAACAGAGAATTAAAAAAAAAAACCTTTTAGATAATGTCAGAATGATTTGATTGTTTCTATTTGTTTTCCTGGTGTAAATTGTGTGTTGAAAGGCAGCATCTGTTAAAAAAATACACTAACAGTAATTTGTTTTTAGGCAGGGGTCAGGCTGCTTATGTGATCTCTGGCTCTCAATTTTCTGCACTTTTCAAAAGCATGCTGTTCAAAAACTTTAAAATATAACAAATTCCATAGGAAAAAGGAACGCTTACACAGCATTTGTTTCTGCTGGTTTCTATAGAGACACTTGCAGTTCATTTATTCATATTCAGTATCCGCTACATTCCTTCTCAGTGCTCTGTAGCACACTTCAAGCGAAAGGTGGGGTACACCCTGGACAGTCCATCACAGGGCAACACACACATTCACCCCTCAGAGAAAATTTGGCCCATATTTTTGGCCTTATGTAAACTACACTCACAAAACCAGGGGCTGGCCAGGAACCAGTGACCTTCTTACTGAAAAATCTGCACCACTGTGCACATCACAAACTTGCAGTTACCACAAAATATCACAAAAGGAAATGCGATATTTTTGGTATACTGTAATAACCCCCCCCCCCCCTCCCAACACACACGCATGCACACACACACTTTTGGTCTTTCTGCCCCTGCCCCACAAAAGGTCTCTGCATGCCCCTGCTAAAGAATGTACCGTAAATTATGGACTAAAAGCTCACCTGCATATAATCCGCATCCGCTCTATTTTAAAAAAATAAAAATAAAAATAAACAAGCCACACCTGCATACAAAAGCCGCACCCGCTCTATTTAAAAAAAGTTTTGCAAGCCACAGATATGTATGTTTTTAGATTAGACATTTACTACAGGAACAGAACGATTTTGAATTGTAAATGTACATGTATGTACCTAAATAGATCCTTTCCTAACCTGTATTTTAACACGGCAGCAACTTTGCTGATTCAAACGGGACAAAACCAAGAGAAAATAACCGGTATTTACAGTATTTATCCTGTGTGTGAAATCACTTCACCTTAACCATCTTCGCTGAAACCCACGAAGTCGTCTTTTTCAGTGTCAGAGTTCTGGCCACCTGCTTTTATGTCCCCTGAAAGCTTTCCTCGACTTTGTGCATTGCATAAGCTTTTCCCGCTGCGTCCATCAGCGTCTCACCATAGACTCATTGACACTAAGCTTCCGAGCAGCATCGCAGTTTCCTTCTTGTATAGTGAGATCGATGGCCTTCAACTTAAAACTTTCATCATACATTTGACATGATTGGTAATTTGTCATCCTTCTATCCGCTTCTACCGACCTATATCTGCTAAAGAGGAACTAGCGTATTCTTTTTGAAGTAGCGTATTCTTCTTTGCATTTATTTTGTCTTAGTTTTGATTCTAATTCCGGTTAGAGCGCCCCTAGCGATGGGAAAAAAAATCTGCAGAATAGCCGCACATTTGTATAAGCCGCATGGTTCAAAACCTATGAAAAAAGTAGCGGCTTAAAGTCCAGAATTTACGGTATTTGTGACTTTCTTTGACTTTTTGTGGTTGTTTTTAAAGGAACCAATGAATGTTAAGCATAGGCTGGCATTTCTTAAATGTGAAAGTGGTTCGTGTGAGTCTGCTTCCACACACATAGAAGCTGTTGAAAGCAGCCTCCGGTCAGAGAAGGACAGAACTTTGACCCTTAAATTACTCTGCACTTCAACGCTGACTTGGTTGAGAAGCGGAAGGGAAACACCGCTTTGCATTCCGAATCTAAATGATGTGGAGCCTCAAGCTTCTTCCCTGGAGCTGAGTGCTCCGTCTCCATTACTGCCATCTCAGCAGCCCCACTCAGCTTTGAAGACTGTGCACATCTCTGAACAAAAGCATGAATTATTCTCAGTTTAAAACTTACATCCAACAAACACTCCTTATTGGATAAATCTACTCTTGTGTTGATTACTTCTGACCAAAGGTTCACTCCAGTCAAAACCTCCAGAAACTCCGTGCCAATTTCAAGGTTTATGATTGCAACACCTGCAAATAGTAATGAAATTTCACCAAGTAATCTTGAGAAAAGACCACAACAAAGACTGAGAATTATGTAATTTTTTTTTCTTAGTCGAAGTCAAGTTTTACATGTAAAAGACTAACCTGTGCAATGGCTCTCAGAAACAACAGTATAAATTAAAAATAAAAGGATAACCAGAGAAGTAAAGTAACTTTTTTCAGTCATTGTAACAAATTATAATGAAACAATAAAAACAGAATAAAATAAATCCAAAATAATACACAAATGTGAAACCTTACTTTGCGAGTGAGGCGAATTGTGTTTACTAATGCCGAACACCAACACGACTCCAAAAGAAAAACAAAAGTGGAATTCCCCAATCCCTTATCCACTCCCCCTTTCAGTCCAACAGTGTCTTGTCCTGACACAACTGATGTAAACTGACTCGTGGGAACCACAACTAATAAATATTTACATACATTCAATGCTCCAATCCAGAGGAGAAAACACCACACCAGGTGAAAGTAAAACTGTCCAACTCATCAAAGCATTTACTCTCCCATGTGATGGCTTTTGAGCGGGACAGGACAAGGTAAAAAAAAAAAAGAACATGGCAGAAAATGAAATATTAAAACATTCAATCAGGTATGGGTTGAGCATGTCATGGATGTACAGTTGTACCCCGAGATACGAATGCTTCGAGTTATGAAATGTTTGAGGTACAAAAAGTCTCGCGGGATTTTTTTTGCTTCGAGATACGAAGAAAAATACAAGCTGTTCTGCTGTATTTCCCGCTTGTTTGTATGACGTTGCGTAGTGCTTCCGGGTTCTTGCGCGGAAGCGTTCTCAGAAGCGTCTCTCCATCTGTCTGCGGTTGTGCTTGAAACCGTGTTGGTGTCAGTATTTCGTGAAATATCTCGAGTAAGTTAACTATCATACGTAGTGCTGTAATGTTTTCTGCATCCGTTTCACCTCCTCCGACACATCGCTTCACTCAAGGTAAGGTTTCACATTTGTGAACATATTACATATTTTGCTTGTGTTTTATTCTGTTTTATTATCATTTATTACATTAACAATGTGTAGATTTAAGGATTGAAGAAACGTTACTTGATTTTTCTCTGGTTTTTCATCTACTTCTACTGTTGTTTCTGAGAGCCGTTGCACAGATTATGCGTTTTACATGTAAAACTTGCTTCGAGATACAAATTGTTCGAGATCCGAACGTGACCCTGGAATGCATTATATTCGTATCTCGGGGTACCACTGTAAATACATGTCTAATACTGTTTTCACACAGTGCTCTTTTTCATTTGATGTCTCTTCAGTCAACAGAAAGAAGGCAGAGGCTCGCAAGACAGGAAGAGGCCCACACCACCACCATTCACAACTGCTGAGGAGCTGATGGCCATGAGTCTGAACACTGTAATTCCTGCAGGGTGTTCATCAAAGCAAGTCACTCCCCAGGAAAACAAGTGCCTACATAAAATTTAAAAGGGCTTCACATACATACATACATACATACATACATACATACATAAAATTTACTTATTTATGGATTTATATATTACTTTCATTTTTTATTCTGATGGCAATATCTGCCTTTTGAAGCCTCCTGTCTTAACAGAACCCCAGGCAGTTTAAGTTGTTCTAATTTCTGGTGTATTGAGTAAGCTAAGTAATATTATAAAGTGTGCCCAATCAAAGGCTCATCTTCTCAGGGTGTAGGGGATGACACCATTCCTGCAGATACAGGGATGCCTACAGAAGTAATGCTATGTCTTACTATAGAATGTACCGGTAAGTATATCTTCGACCAGATAAGGTGGTAAGTATACCACCTTCCAGAGTGTGAAAGAACAGGAAGAGGAGAAGAAGCTCCATTAACTTACTCTGCAGAGATGAACACAGTTCAGTGATGTACAGCAAGCACCAGAGTTAAATTCATAGGAAGTCATGTACAACACAATATGACCCTAACAAATTTTATTTATATAGATTGCATCTACTTAAACAAATTGAAAAAAACAATAAAGAAATGATAAACTTGGATCGACAGATCCTAAACACAAGCTACTGTGTGTATTTTGTGATTAGTGGATTATATAAAACTTTTGAAAGTATATAGAAATGTAACAGTTGCTTTTGAATTTGTAAAAAATAAAAACCAAATAAATTGTTGTGACGTTTATTTCTTTACATTTTTTTGTGGTGGTGGCTGATTTAATAAGAGAATGCATTTTGTATATGTGTGTGTGTGTGTGTGCGTGTGCGTGCGTGTGTGTGTGTTGAGCAGAGAAAACCGAATCCATGAATCTGCAGCTAACTTTACTGAACTGTGACTGGATGGATGATCGACTGATATTATTTCAATTTCACGTCGCGATCGACCAGCAGCACCTCCGGTCGATTCCGATCGACGTAATGAGCACCACTGCTTTAAATGATCATGAGCACAAAATTTTAATCTAAATGTAAATCTAAAATTTTTTTTTAGAACTAAATGAAATAACACGATTTTAGAGCAGGCCTTTTCAATTTAAGGTTTATTTTTAACATTGTTGAAAGTTCAACAACCTATTAAGCACAGGTTTAAAATTAAAAAAAAAAAAAAAAACAGGTTCACAAGTTTTCTTTTACTATATTGTACCTAAATTTCTAAATGTGTGTAAATAACACCTGGTTGTATCAGATTACTGTAACAGAAACTAGTTTTCAGGAGTTTCGTCCACTCTGACCACCCTAGCACGCGCTGTACCCTGATCAGTGGCTCGCGCATGCTTTTATAATTATGTTTATTTTACCCACTCATAAATTTAAAAAATGTAGTTGAGTAAAAAGTAAGATATTTGACTTTGAAATGTACTGGCGTTATGTATACATTTGTGTGATTCCAAAGAACAAAAGAATGTTTTTAAAGTAGTCTTTTGGCATATATGTTATTAATTTACCAAAACCATCCTAGGGCCAGACTTAAAAAGAGGAGGAAAAAGAGGGATTTGGAAATGAACGAGAATAATTGTGACCTTTGCCAAGGGTGATGGATGAGAGAGAAACGCTCACTGGCATCCACTGCACAGAAGACGTCACCATGACAACCCTGACAGCCCACATGAATATGTACGAGCCACATCTGGACAGCTGCTTCAGCCAATGCACTCCTGGTAAGGGTTTTTCTGTGTGCATGAATCCATCCCTGTGTGTATGAATGCATGCGCATTTGCATTGTGTATATGTGTGTGTGTGTGTGTGTGTGTGTGTGCACGCATTATTAATGTACAGTATATGACAATATCTGTGCTCAAATAAAAAGCGTGTTAGGAGGAGAGTGCTTAGCACGATGTTGATAAAGAAGCTTATCGACATTGTTAATTGGCTGTTGGCTCCACAGAGGAACGTGATTGGCTGATATATGTGCAAAACTTCTCTTATGGACGATGGAAAAATTTGATTGACAAATGCGAGAAAAAGAAAATTTGTACTTGTTGTTGAAACCTTACTGTTCAATCATTTTCTAAACTGAAACACTTTTGTTAAGGTACTATTTTCTACCTATTTTTTTTACAACACTCCAAACCTATTTTGACACTCTTTTTTTCCAGTGTTGGCTCCATTTTTGGGGGATTTATTTATTTATTTTTTTTTTTAATTCTTCTATGCGTAAGCGAAAGAATTGATTCATTTTGTTGTCTGTGTTCATGACTCCTTTAACTTTAAAATATTTGGTGTATAATGACCTCGGGAGAATGAGAGTGAAAACTATTCCTGTGAAACAGATTTTTCCTCGATTTCCTCAAGCCAACTTCACATGTATTCTAATGAATATCAGTCAAAAACATCCATCCTTTCTTCACCGAATGGCATGACGCATATTTACTGCCAAACTTTTGAATGTTTGAGACCATATGGTTTCTGACCTGTGTTCATTTCAAGCCATTCTCCATTAGAAAAGAGCACAAGAACATTGAGCGAAAAAAAGGCCAAGCATTCTCTGATTCATCCATCACACCATTTTATCAGGAGGAAAAAATAAGAGGGTGTATATTTTGTATTTATTCAGCATCTGGACTCTCTTTACAGATTATTTGTTCTTGGTGCAGCCAGCGATGTACGAGCACACATGTGAGAGAAGCGAGGGAGGGGGGAGCGAGAGAGAGAGGAAGCGAGGGAGGAAGGCTTTGTTACTCTTACTCAGTTCACCTCATTGAATTGTAAATAAGGTGTGATATTTTGACTGAAGGGAAAAAAAGGCATGCACAGCCGATGCAGAGCAGACATGCCGTCTGAATGTCTGCCTGCACTCACTCTTTCCTCCTGGGGAACAGCAAACACTTCCAAAATTTTGCAGTTCTGCCAGCACAAGAAGGAAATTCGAGTTTGAACATGTAATTCGTAACCCCAAAACAAACAGAGAGCAAGGCCTGCGCATAAATCACAACCATACTTGTATCTGAAGATTTTATTAATTAAGTTTCACTAATAACTTGTTTAAGTTACAACGCAGTGGCTTAACTTGGTGGAATAGAAATATAGAGGATGTTATAACCATATATGTGTATAAGACAAGGCATGAAAGCGTCTCCAGCTGGGACCTGATGGCAGAAAACTCCATTTAATTCTTCATTAATTTTGCTATACTATTAAAAGTAACAAATACAGAATATTCAATTGATTACAATAAAAGAATTATTACCAAACCACACAGGAGTCTTCTGACCAAATTGCAGTACATACAACTTAAGGAATATTTGACTTTCTTAAAACACGAGAATAATAAATATTAAGGTTAAAGGTGCGATTCCAGATTCTGATCTGATGAAAAGCTCGGATGGAAGGAACTTTGAACTGTGATATTGGGTCATATGATGCATCTTGGGCCACCAGATGGGCGAGGTCAATTCTGTGAGGTTTTTGATAACTCAATATGAAGCAAATGTACATTTTTAGGATGGGAGTATTGTCAAAGTAGATTAGAGAGCATCCTGTTAAATTTAGAAGAGTTATATAGAGAATTGTTTATTTTTTAATGATGCTGTGTCGTAAATGTGGTTTTCCGAGGGTTGATCTGTTAGCAGAGAGAGGCCGGTACACAAGGTTTCTTCCACAAACCAGGTCTTTATTGTGCCACCCGTGATCAAACAAAACCGACATAAAACAGCAAAAAAACAAAAAAGGGTCTACAAACAAAACACTTGAGCTCAAAACACAAATAAACAAATGCTGAACAGCAAAACCTACTTAACTTAAACTGTGAGGGATTCAAAAATAAACTAACTAAATGCAGAAGGGTGAACTCTCTCAAAAGAGTAGGTTCAGGATGCCAGGGTACAATTATTCTTTCTGTATAGCGCCCGCAGCTCGTCTTTCTCCTTCCCTCAGTGAGTCCTCAAGAGCACTGACACCAGGCCCTTAAATATGGCTGGTTTCCCAGCATTCCAATTGGGTCCAACCATCAGCAGGTAAGTCCACCTCTCATATTCTCTAAAAAGAATGTTTAACTTACAAAATAATACCTCATAAGGTTTAATCATCTTAAGACATCAACAAAACAAATATTAACAATCAAATAAATGGTCAAAAGGAATATACCACAATAAATAGACCATGTTTTAAGTTTAATACTTAAATGTCTCCCCTCTCTTCTCTTCCAGAGTGGATCATCCCGGGCTCATCCAATCAGGACAGGACACATCAACACAGACACTGGCTGACCACATGGCTTACACCAGCTTCTACTGCACCAATATTAAAATTCATACTCAAAGATACCCTGTGTGTGCAGATTATTTAAAATGACAAAATGGGACAATGAGCCTATGCACATTGTCACATGCTGTTTTGTGGGCGGGGTCATTACGCACAAAATCACATGTGGTGAAATTCAAGAGTAGTGTGGCTGCGGCTTTATACCCCTCTCACCCTTTGTCTTAGAGATTACTTAGAGATTATCGCTGCCTACCTGATTGAGTCCTGTCCTGTCTGGAGTTTGTGGATCCGCTTGAACTGGAAGGCTCTCCACGGCCCGCTAGCTCCTGGCTACTCGTTGCTGTGCTAGGACTGGAACCAGAGTTTATGGAGTGAACTGTTCCCTGTTGCTACTCTGACCTAGAGTCAATGAAGAACTTTGATTGAGAACCTGCAATTGGGTCCATGTGCTTCCCTTTTACCTAACATACATTTGAATTTTTTATAAATTGTTTTCCACAGTAAAAGCAAATTTGCAATTTTTGTAATAAAATGTAAATAAATTGACAAACGTTTTCACAAACCTAAATTAAATTCACAAAAATTTTGCTACCAAAGCTAAAAATGAAGCTAAAGCATCTTGGTGTTTCCCAGAATTGAATGGTAGTTGTTTGGCGACTGTGTTGCATGACAGTATACTTTAACTTTTAGACCTAACCAATCAGCCGACAGCTAGGGGATCCAGGGGGATTTAGGAGGCCCCCAAAATCCTACATTTGTCCACCATTCTTCTTTTCTAGTGTCTATCGAATGTGTTGCTTGCAATTATTAAGGTTTTAATGATATTCTAACATGCCCAAATGTAAATCAATTAGTTCTATGTTTGTCATTAATTACATTAAGCGACCTATTTTTTTAGAGTGAGTCCTCCCAGGTCACTCTTCAAGTATTTCCCATTTGAACAGTGATGTTTGAAGGTGTTAAGATTACACATACAGCATTGCCTGTGAGCTTCACCACATTTTTGTCTTCTCTCTTTACCAGAATCTTTGAGCTTGCAGAGTAAACTCAGAGTTTGTCCTCTGTTTCTTGTCTTTCGCTGTCTGCTCTGGGAATTCTTCCATGCTGTCCTCCATTGACCTTCTCTTTCAAAAATCGTCCCTCTTTGCACTCTTTTGAATTCTTCGCTCCATTCTTCTAAACAGCTCACCTTTTTATGTCTGTATCTGCTCCTGTGTCTGAGTGCTCTCTTCAGAGGGGACGCGAGGGATGACCTTGCTCTGTAGCTTCAGAGCCAAGGAAACTGTTTCACTAGAAGAAAGAAGGAGAGTTTGCTGTTTCTCATTTGAAGTGATGGTGAAAGGCCCTTTGAGCTGCTGAGTTCAGACATAAAGATTCCTTTGAAAAAAGCCAAGATGTGGTCAAAACAAGAGCATCTCTTAGTGATCAAGGTACAGGAGATCTAAGCAGAGATTAAATATACTTTCTAAACCAAAGAACTTGCTGCTGGTAAACATCAGCATATATGACTCAGTGGAACTCCCTGCAGAAGCCCTTATTCCAATGACTGAGCACAAGCTTTTGTTCAAAGACAATCACATAGTAACTCTAACAGTATGTAATCTGAGCACAGCACTGGAGGTGCTTTTAAGATGAGTAGCTCATGTTGTCATCCCTGTAATACTGTCTAGCAACACTCACCTCATCAGCCTACCAAGAACTGCAACTCCTAGGAACTCTGTGTCCGTTGTCAATGTTCTCCCCCCCTGTGTAACTTTCTGGACTCCTCTCTGATGGTCCCTTTGAATGCTACGAGAGTGCTAACTCACCGGTGCTTGATATACTTCACCAGATCTTCCTGTTCCAGCTGAAGAGTCATCTGAGGTACGTGCTTGTCATCGCCAACTTAAAAGTGAGCAGAGCTAGCCAATGAGCACTCAAGGTGGTGTGATTCTCTCATCGCCTGCCTGATGGTGGAAACATATTTGGACTTCCTTCTTCTGAATAGAAGCCCTCCTGCTACCTACCGGGAAAGCGGTAAGCAGTCTATGTTCCTGTGGACACCTGATGTACATCAGAGAGAAGGTGCCTCGAGGGGACCTGAGTGCGGGGCTTGAAAAGCTACACCCACACCATTTCATGAATGGCTACCACCACTCAGCACCGCAGAGGACAATGAGTCAATATTAACCCCTTAACACCCACCCCTCTTTTTGAACATAGGTCGAAAAAGGCATACCCAAAATAAAATGTCTGTAACTCTCACATTTTATGGGTTAAATTAATGTCCTTGGTGTCATTGAAAAGGTAACCCTTTCTAGTTTATCTGGAAAATTTTCATTGATAATTGAGAAGTTCATTGATTGGATATTTGCTTGCGGACCTTTCTTTGACATCTGCCTTTTCACATGTGAAACTAATAATAATACAAATGGTGGTTCACAAGGCCGTACTGAACCGAGGAGGGTGTTCCGAATGGTTCAGTATAAAACCAAGTACTGGGGCATCCCAAAATACCATCAAATTTGGAAAATTGTTAGAATTTATTTGGGTTTTGTGTAATCATATTATTATAGGGTGAGGGTTAGTAAGCCAGATGAGTGGTTTGCTAATGTTCAGGACATATCTGTGCACACGGTTGCGGTGCTTACTTTTTCAGTTAGCTTGTCTACATGAATGTCATGGAGATGTCAGAGGAAGTCAGGGAGTGGAAACATTAAAAGCAACCAGTAACTTTCCTTGCTGCTCTTAGTCAAAACAAGGTTTTCTTGAAGATTGATTGTTTGGTGACAATCAATTGGCTCCCTGGGAACCCTGTTAGGGTGCATGAAATCATTGTTGTAAACGGACCCCAAAGGGCCAATTATGGGGAACCAAATTCACATACAACTGAAGTACTCTTGACACTGAAGTGAAGATTAATTGTGCCACTGGTGATACAAGTGAAATCAAATGCAGAGCACATAAACAAAATACACAGAGCAAATAAACAAAATAAACAGTCCACCAGGGCAAAACCTAAATAAACTAAACTTGTTAAAAAAAAAACTAAGTCTAACTCAAAAACAGAAATGTGGGACTCATCTGGGACAATCGTCTTCACTCAGGCTTCAGCTTTTCACTCTAAATATGTGAGAGAGTTACAGGCAGATAGTCTCTTCCTGGACACACAAGATCCGGGGACAAACACTTGCCCCTGTCATGTACACTTTGTTGTGGAGTACAGCATACAGGCTTTCTCTATCCCCTCACTCCCTCCTCATTTTTAAAACCTCTGACACAAATTGGACTGCACAACCTTGAGGTAAGTACATCTCACAGTAAGTAGACAATAAACTGTCTCAAGTGCATTAAATGTGACATATACGTAAACAATGTCTTACAGTACATACCCTCAACATGTCTCTCAATTTGCTCTGTACACAAAAATCTCATAACATGGTTATGCAGAAAAAACTGATCTATGTTCTCTTTTCCGTCTCCAGAATGGAATATGCGAAGAACCGACCAATCAGCTGGCCAACTGTGGAGCATGTGACCAGAAAAGGGCTCAGTCAACTTCATAATAAAAGTCTTTTACACAGTCTTTAAAGAAGGCTGTGGTTGGCGCTGGATAGGAACCAATTTCATCCGACAGCAGGACAATGATCCAAAGCACACGTCCAAACTGTGCAAGAACTATTTAGAGAAGAAGCAGCAGCTGCTCTTCTGTCTGTAATGGAGGCGCCACATCTAAACCCCATTGAGCTGATGTAGGAGCAGCTTGAGCGTATGGTACGGAGGAAGGGCCCTACAGCCAATCCATCCTCTCGCACTAGAGATGGGCACCAGCAGACCCCGGTGACCCCAAAAAGGAATAAGCGGGTTGAAAAATGAATGTATTTAGTTTGGTCCACACATTGTCAATAATGTTGTGTAGTGGGGATTGTACACGTGGATTTAAAGAATGCTCTAGCTCTGAGCTGGGTTTCCCTTTTATTCTATTGAGGAGTGTAATGTTTTATTGTGATTCATGCTCAATTCTATGCACACGTAGAAGGAACATTTTTGACAAATGCGGGCTGTGGTCCATTCCTGGTATTCACTGCGCAAGTACAAATGAAAATATTGAAAGCATTTTGAGACAGTTTCAGTTCGCTTTAAGACAGCTTGTGTTGTATTTGAGTCTATAAACTCTGGTCTAGGCATCTCTCACGGAGCCTACAAAAGAGTTAAAGACATAAATGTGAAAGAATATATCCTGTAAATATATCATGTGGTCAGTTTAACATGTTCATTGTATCTTCTGAAATGATTAGTTCATGCTTCCTGGCAAAATGTTGCATGTGATGCGTCACAGCCTGAGCCACTGTCCCATATTAATATTTATGACTGTTTAGTGAATTTCTTCTTGGATGAGGCTGCTCCTCACCCTCCTCTTCCCCTCTGTTCCTCTGGCATCTCAGTGGCGTGGGGGTGGTCTTCAGTAAAGACAGAATTGGAGCTTGAAGATTTGTTTCGGGCTACTCATGTGCCATGTTCTCGGAATATTTTCATTTGAATATTTTCGTAGGGCTTTAGGATTTTATCATCTAGTTCAAGTCCAAGTTCGTTTAATTTATATAGCGCTTTTCACAACAGACAATGTCTCAAAGCAGCTTTACAGTGAACCAACAAGTTTAAACTCAACAAAGAGAAAAAATTAATTACTAAGTGGTGTATTTGTCCCTGATGAGCAAGCCTGGGGCGACTGTGGCAAGGAAAAACTCCCTTTTTGGAAGAAACCTTGAGAGGAACCGGACTCAAAGGGGAAACCCATCCTCATTTGGGCAACAACAGCAGTGTGATTTATATAAACTATGGTATAAACAGATGATATAGTAGTATGAACAGATAATATAGTATAAACAGATGATATAAGAATATTAACATAAACAGATAATATAGTATAAACAGATGATGACTGTGTTAGGTGTAGGTCCAGGGCGCCAGAACATCTCCCGGTGAATCTGGTTGTTAGGTTGAGGGCTGGTGGGCGGAACCTCCAGGACGTCGGAACATCTCCAGATGAGTCTGGTTGTTAATTTCATCTAAATTTATATGATCCTACAAGGAAACAAAAACTGACAAAAAAGCTCAAATACTTTGGTTTAACAATGTTTTCAGTGGCTTTGGTTTAAAGACTAGAACTTTCTGGCCACATGATGCAGAGATAGAGCAAGTCATATTTATTTATAATACGTGCTCTTTCAGTTGGAAGCAGCTTCCAAAAGAGATTAAGGGTGCCAAAACTTTAGCCACATTTAAGTCCAGGTCCACAAGAACACGCCTTTTTGTAAAACTGTTTTTTCTCACAGCGTTTGCAACAAATGCTGCGATGCAAAAGCGTAAGTTCCCAGAAAGAGCTAGGAGGAACTTTGACCTGCGTTATCGGGTCACGTGATGTGTCTTGAGCCAGTAGACTGGTGAGGTCCGCTCTGTGAGCTTTTTTGATCACTCAGTATGAAGCAAATGTATATTTTTAGGACGTCAGAGTTGCTTTTAAAGTAGATTAGAGAGCATCCAGTTATAATTTAGACGAGTTATATGGTGAATTATTTATCTTTTAAATGACGCTCTGTTGTGAGCGTGCTCATAACGTCTAGGTTACTTGCGTAACCCCACGTTCCCTGAATAGGGAACGGAGACGTTTAGTCGATGACCGACTGAATGGGAGCTGATCTCCATGGGAGATTGGACCGAATTGTTTAACGGGCAAATTGATTTGCAGGCGTGAGTGATTGATTAGCAATCAGCCGGGTATAAGACCGGGCGTAACGCACGCTTCAGTATGGGATTTTCCTGAGGAGCCGACCTACTTACCTCCGGCGCCTCAGTCTCCCGACTTCAAAGGCATGGCAGAAAAGAAACGTCTCCGTTCCCTATTCAGGGAACGTGGGGTTACGCAAGTAGCCTAGACGTTCCCTTTCAGTCGGTACCGGAGACGTTTAGTCGATGACCGACTGAATGGGAGCCTCTACAAAGCGCCATGCCCAAAGTCCATCCAAACAGGCCAGCACTAAACTTGGAGAAGGTTAGTGAATTAAGCTGGAATACCTGAATGGGAGCTCCTTCTGCCCCTGCCCGGAATTCTCATTGACGGGGAAGTCGTCCAACACTGAGAGCGTTAGCTGTACTCGGTTGTTGCGAAGACGACCAGAAGGAGGGCACCCCTCATCGTGGGGAGGGGTGCGCGGAGATCGCGTCGAGGCCCGCAGGGCTACCAGCGAAGACGTTCTGCAGACATGAGAGTGGCAGAGACATAAGTCATCGTTACTCACCGAGGCAGGGGGGTAACGGGACGGGTTCCTACTAGCCGCCTGGAGGGGGAGCTGTAGAAAAAACACCCACAGAAAGGGAGCCCCAAGAAAGGGGGACTCCCAGATCTGGACCCTAGTTCTGCTGGGGCCAGGCCGAAGCAAAGCTCCAGAACAGAACCTAGCAGAGCTGACTGCTCCGCCCAGTCAGATGCCGAAGGGGGGAGGAAGGAAGAGCCACCCCAAGGGGGGGGGGCACGAAGAAGATGTACTGCTCACTTAAGAGAGTACTGCAAGCTTACTACACCTGCTCCGTTCCCTGAGGGAGCCTGCTACCACACAGGACCGTGGAGGGAACGGAGCTCGTGAAGGTTGAAAAACCTGCTGAATGTGTCTGGTGTAGACCAACCCGCAGCTCGACATATGTCGGCGAGTGAGACCCCCCTAGCCAACATCCACGAAGCAGCGACGCCGCGAGTGGAGTGGGCCCTCAGATGGAGAGGGCAGGGGACATATCACACGCCTCATAAGCAAGGCGAATGGCCTCCACGATAGTGTGCCAGCCTTGCTTGAAGACAGCGGAACCCTTACGCTGGCCTCTGAAACAAATGAAGAGCTGCTTGGAGCTGTGTAGCTCCCGGGTTCTGTCCAGGTAGACCCGAAGGGCTCAGTGGACACAACAAACCCTGGGTTGGATCTGCCTCCTCCCGGGGCAGAGCTTGCAGGTCACCACTTGGTCCCGGAGGGGGACGGATGAGACCTTGGGGACGGGTCATTGTACAGCGCCCCCATGGCTGCAGGAAAATGCCGGCTGCGGACTACAGCAACTACACCACTTCCCCGACCCCTACCTCATCCTGCGATGTTCTTTCCTGTATTTGTCAATGTGCTTGATTGCAAATGGCTTTTTTTTTACCTGCTCCACAGTGCTCTTTTCTTTGAAGGACAATGCGGAAAGGCTCTTTTTTTAAGCTAATTTACCTAATGTATATCCATTTTCTCCGTTTCTCTCTATAAATGCTACCTCTCAACACTGGCCTGTTCCCACCCTGTCTATGTCTGTGGCCAGAGGGGTCCAATTTCACTACATGTAACAGTGTATGTGACAAATAAAGGCTAATTCAATCCGGGCCTGGGCCTGGTGGAGCCGCCAGGGCCGAATTCCAGGCAGGATTCGTCGGCGGACAGTGCCTGGAGATCTCCCAACCTCTTAATTGAGGCCAAAGCAAGCAGGAGTGCGGTCTTCCGTGAGAGGACACGCGGCTCTGCCAAATGCCAGGGCTCAAAAGGTGACTTCTGCAGCCCCGAAGGGCGACGGAGAGGTCCCAAGAGGAATGGAGGGTGGTCTAGGAGGCCGGAGGCGCCTAGCGCCCTTGAGAAATCTCACCGTCAGTGCGTGGCTGCCCACTGATTTCCCTTCAACCCGGAGGTGGAAGGCAGAAATAGCGGCGGCGTAGACCTAGAGGGACTATGGGGACAGCTCCCGATCGAACCTCTCCTGGAGAAGGTCAACACGACTCAGATGGGGCATGTCCCGGGGTCTTCCTGGCGGGAAGAGCACCATTCGACGAACCGACCCCACTTGCCAGCGTAGCACACTCAGTGGAGGGGGCTAACGCATGGTATAGGTAGTCACCGCGAGGGGTGGTAGAGGCTCGGGGTCCACCGCGGACAGATATGCCATACAAGTAGGGCCCAGAGGTCTGGCAGCGGGTGCCTGTATCCCCCCCCCTTGAGTCAGATCTGGACTCAGGGGGAATCGGCCAAGGGGGGGCTGTCACGAGCGCAGAGAGGTCTGGGGACCATACTCTGTTAGGCCAGAAGAGGGCGAAAGAGTAGCCCGCGCTCGTCCCCCCTGACCATGCACAGAGGTTGTGCTAGGAGGCTTCACTGGGGAAAACGCACATAAGCGTTTGTTCCTGGGCCAGCAGTGAGCCGGTGCATCTGTCCCGAGAGGAGCCAGGGACAGGAATAGGAGCCAGCAATGGGTATTCACACGGGAGGCAGCAGGTACCTGGGCCTCGCCGAAGATGTCCCAAATCTGCTAAACAGCCCGAGGATGGAGTCGCCAATCTCCTGTCGAGGGGTGGAATCTGGACGGCGGAACCGCGATCCTGTTACACTCCGGAGGGATATGAAGGCTCGAGCGACGGAAGTCGCTCTAACTCCAGAGGAGCAGCTGTTGGGCGAGGTAGTGCAGGAAGCGGGAGCGTACACCGCCCTGGTAGTTGATGTACGCTACGACCGCAATAGTGTCAGTCCTGACCAGCATGTGCCGATCCCGGAGGATCACTGCTACTAGCTCGAGACGGTTGATGTGCCAGCGAGAAACCAGTCCGTTCCAGGAACCGGACTCTCGGTGGGAACCGCACACGGCGCCCCAACCGGTCTTGGAGGCGTCGGTGGTGACCACTACGCGACTGGATGATGCACACTAGGGGCACTCCAGCTCGCAGGAATCGTACCGACTTCCAGACCTTCAGGTGAGGGAGCGCGTCTGTCACGGACAGACGAAGAGCTCCCCGACGCCATGCCCAAGTTGGAACTCGCGAGAGAAGCCATAGCTGAAGTGGTCGCATATGCAGGAGCCCGAGTGGAATCACTGAGGCTGCGGCTGCTATATGCCCCAGGAGCCTCTGAAGTAACTTCAGTCTGACCACTTGTCGAGAGGACACCGCGAATAAGGCGGCCAGCAAGGCCCGGGCGCAATCTACCGACAGGTGCGCCCGCATGCTCTCGGAGTTCAGCTTCATCCCGAGAAAGGAGATGACTCTCACAGGAGTGAGGCAACTCTTTTCCCAGTTGACCCTCGGACCCAATCGGTTTAAGTGCTGAAGCACCTTGCCTCAGTGTCGGATCAGTGTCGGGGCAAGAGCGGCCTGGGCAACCTTCGTGAGGTGCGCGGGGAGGGCAAAACCGAAGGGTAGGACCTTGTACTGGTATGCATGGCCTTGAAACAGAACCTTAGAAAGGGTCTGTGTCTCGGAACCACTTCTACCTGAAAGTACGCGTCCTTCAGGTCGATTGTCGCGAACCAATCTCCAGGACAGATGCACGGTAGAATGCAGCGGACCGTCAACATCCGAAACCGAAGCTTGGCCAGGCTTCGGTTCAGACGCCTCAGGTCCAAGATTGGTCGCAGCCCGCCTGATTTCTTGGGGACCAGGAAGTATGGGCTGTAAAACCCGCGTTCCATATCGGCTGGAGGGACCGGCTCGACAGCTCCTTTTGTCAAAAAGGCGTTGATGTCCTCTCGCAGGAATGAGGCGCCTGTCCGGGGGACAGGGGTGTACACTACGCCTAGAAACCTGGGGGCTTTCACGAACTGAATCGTGTAGCCCTGCCGGATTGTCCGGACCACCCACTGTGAGATCCCGGGAAGCTTCCGCCAGGCTCCCAGGTAAGCTGACAGGGGTACTGGTCGGGACGTGCCGATGGTCGCCAAGGCGGGGCCGCCGTGAGGCGGACTTTAAGGCGGAATCACCTGGGAAAGGGTCAGATGAGGGAAGGGGAACTGAGCCCCGCGCTCTCTGCCATGGCCAGTGGAACACGAAGTCTGGGTCTTCGTCGGAGTCCGAGGAAGATGAACCCCAGACCGCAGGGCATGCGGTTCCACTATTCTCGGGAAGTACATGAGATCTGTCTTTGACACAATAGGTGCCGCCGTCCTGAAGGACGGCAGCGAGGAGTGTGTGGTGGACTCCCCCCCTCCAAGGGGAGTTGGGTCGGTGGCTTGACCCGAAAGACAGCTCATGACCTCCCGAGTCGCCAACCTCAGGGGCGCTTCTTACTAGAAGCTCTCGTCTGCCTTCGAGAACCCTCCGAGGTTGACTGTGTCTTCCGTCGTGCAGGGGTCTTCCTCGGACCAGAAGTCGAAGGCACAGACCGTGACAGAGGACGCTCTCTTTGGCGGCGAACAGGCGGAGAGGGGTCCGGCGCAGAAGCAACGGAACGCCGTCGCTTCCGGCGCGGGACCTTGAGCTCACCCAGACCCTCCGCCTGTTTCCTGATCGTGGAGACCTTTGACGCGAAATCATCCACGGCGACGCCAAAGAGGCCATCTGGTGAGACAGGTGCATCCAGAAACCTGTTACGGTCTTCGGGATGCATAGTCGCCTGCTCGAACCAGAGATGGCGTTCCTGGACCACGAGTGTGGACATCGTGCGACCAATGTTCAGCGCAGCTGATTTAGTAGCACGAAGCGCTAAATCAGTGGCCGAGCGCAAGTCTCTGAGAGACTGCTGGTCACCACCCCCTTGGTGCATGTCACGGAGGACCTTGGCCTGAAAGACCTGTAAGGTCGCCATAGCATGCAGCGATGCAGCAGCTTGACCCGCAGCTGAGTAAGCTTTCGCCATCAGGGCTGACGAAAATTTACCAGCTTTGGAGGGAACAGTCGGACGAGACCGCCAAGCGGCAGCACTGCCGGGGCACAAGTGCACCGCGACAGCCTGCTCCACCCGGGGAATCGCAGAATACCCCCTAGCTGCTGCATCATCCAAGGCGGTGAAGGGGGAGGAGCTGGAAGCCCTGGCAGACAGGGGAGCCCGCCAGAATTTAGTGAGCTCCTCGTGCACCTCCGGGAAGAAAGGAACTTCAGGAGCGCTGGGGCCGTGCCCCGGCGCTTGCCTAAGAACCCATCATCCAACCGCGACGGCCCTGAGCTGGAAGGTGCTTGCACCTCCAGCCCAACAGCGGCCGCGGCCTTGGAGAGCACCGCGAATACCTCGGCCTCCGGCTCTGCCGCGACCCCGGAGGGTGGCAGCGGTGAGCTGGAGGACCCCGAAGGCCGCGCCCCTTCCAATGCTGCGAGGGAGAGCAGATCGTCAGCAAGATCACACGAGGGCCCACACCGGTCAACCCAAAGCCGCAGGTGAGGGTTTTTGGGACAGTCCCCTCGGAGTCGAAGGCTCAGCGAGAGCCGAAGCTCCGGTGTCCTCCTCCTCGAAGAAGGACCGCCTATACCTCAGTGTGCGCGCCGGGAGAGCGTTGCAATGCACACACTCTCGCAGCACAAGAGCAGCGCGGGCGTGTTGGAAGCCCAAACACCTCCTTCGACGAGATAAACCCAACGCAGCCAGGATTACAGCACGTTTTGCTCATCGTGTCGAGAAAAATGGACAGGCTGTGAACAAACGGCTAACACAAACACTGGACAGGCTAATGCCGGAGGAGACAGAGGTGCAGCGACAGCGGCATGCTATACTGGGGCTAGCAGAGGACCACGCTGTATTTGCTAGGTAAGCAACCTCAATCTCAACTGGCGGTTTTAGCGTCAAAGTTAAAGAGGAGAGTCACACTCAGTCCGCTCCGAAGGAAAATCGCATACTGAAGCGTGCGTTACGCCCGGTCTTATACCCGGCTGATTGCTAATCAATCACTCACGCCTGCAAATCAATTTGCCCGTTAAACAATTCGGTCCAATCTCCCATGGAGATCAGCTCCCATTCAGTCGGTCATCGACTAAACGTCTCCGATACCGACTGAAAGGGAACCAGAGTTTCTTAACCTTTTTGACACTGGGGCCCAACTTTCCCCGTACAACGTGATTCAAGCCCCATTCAAATAAAAGTCATATCATAACTTTTTTCTTCATTTTAAAAACTTCTCCATGTTTTCTGCGACTGCTTTCTTCACACTTGGAATCAGGATCTCCCATTTAGTCTATAAAAAAGTAGCATCAGAGAACAATTACCAGACTAGAATGTCAACGGCATATATCAGGACAGAAAATAAAAATCTTTGACAGTTTTAACACAAATAAAATGGACATTGTCCCATCGGTCTGCGGTAAGACTCCAAGACAAGTTGGAGTCCAAGAAACAACGTGATCGTGCGGCTGTCCAACGGCTCTTTTTTTTAAACTCTCTATTGGAGGGAGTACAGCAAGAACGTAACGGTGAAGCCTGCTCAACTGAACCAAACGGAGCAGCAAAAAAACACCCAACCTTCCAAAATCATTTTACTATTAATATTATTTGTTTTTAACTGTGGTTTAAAAGGTTAAAAAAAAAACTAAACATGAAATGAGGCAAAAAGCCACATGCTTATTTGGCTGAGGCTCTATTGGCGCATACCACAACGCCTGACTGATGCCTCACTGCCCCCAAGTGCTAGGAAGCACCATTGAGGTCCCGTGGCCCTCGTGGTCCACAGGTTCAGAACAGACTTTTTTTCCGGCCCACTAGTTGGCGCTCACGGACCGCGATCGGCCACGGCCCCATGGTTAAGAATCACTGCTCATGAAGCACACAACTGCATGCAGATAACTTTGTCGAGTAGTGTGACCACCCAATGAGTTTGCAAAATACGGTACTTATATTCAGTTCGTGCTGCATCCTCCCTTGAGCCATCAAATGTGTTTCATATATCTGTGGGCTCTTTTTATTCCTATTTTCTTGTAATGAAACATGGTGTGCAAGTGATGTATAATTCATGCTAAACACAGAGGGCTCTGATTGGTGGTTGCTCCATTTATAAAGAGAAATGGGGGTTAGTGTGCCCAGCTCCGATGCAAAAGCGGAAGCTCCCGCCCACACGGTTTGGTTACGGATTATGATCAGATGGAAAGTTCAGCTAGGAGGACCTGTGACCTGCGATATTGGGTCACGTGATGAATCAACATTGGCAAGGGCAGGACGATGAGCTTTTTTGATCAATCAATATGAAGCAAAGGTACATTTTTGTTGCATGCGTGTGTGTGTGTCGTCACGGAGAGTGACACTTATCTGCTCAACGTGAGCGCTGTTTCATAAACCCAGCAACGATCTCCACTCACTGATTGCTCCCTTCTGTGTCATCAGTGAGGCAAATCTCATTATGGTTACATTTTTGTTGGTCCCAGAGCGTGTTTTTTAGTTCCCCATAACCTCACATTTGCTAGGTACACAGATTTTTCAAATACAGCAGTACCTCGAGATATGAATGTTTTGAGTTATGAAATGTTCGAGATACAAAAGGTCTCTCAGGAAATTTTATGCTTCCAGATACGAAGAAAGTTCCAAGATACGAAAAACACCAATAGTTCTTCTCTATTATCTACTTGTTACATCTGAGCTAAGCTTGTAAAGGTTATTTATTTTGTTATTTTATTTATAGTTTTTCAGTATTGTCAAAAATGTACTTGTGTGGACATTTTGCTAGTAAAGGTTTTTGCGAGAAACTTTGTTGAAGCCTGCCTTGTTCTTGGTGTAATTTTAAGTATTGGGGTGTTGCATTAAATAACTAGTCAAAGAAGTTTCACTCACATACTTTTATACAAAGGGTAAACAGTGATCTCACTGTCATCTCAGTAATAAGGCAGTGGAGTATTTATAAAGAATCCATATCAGACTTTAAAATCTTGTCCACGTGTGTCAAATGAAGCAATAATCAATTTTTCAAATTCAAATATAAAAAATCTCAGCTCTTCATTCCTGTGATTATTCCCAGAATAAAATAAATTAACCCCAGGCTGGTTTCTTAAAAAAAAAAAAAGGAGCCAAATGAGCCAGTTTTTTTGAACAGCTCTTTAAAGTGAACGGTCCCAAAAATCCAGCTTCCTCCAAAGAGCCATAAATCCCATCACTAGCTGATATACTTTAAATCAGTTTTAAATCAAGTGAAAGATTATGTATAGATTACCAATAATGTGCTATAACAAAAGAGAAACCCTGTGACGCGTTCTCAGAAGCTCTCTCTCCTGTACGCTCGCTACTGTCTGCGCTTGAGCTTGAAACCATGTACTGTACCGTGAAACTTCTACTGTTGTTTCTGAGAGCGGTTACACGGATTAGGCGTTTTACATGTAAAACTTGCTTCGAAATACGAAACGAAATACGAAATACGAACGTCACCCTGGAACAGATTAATTTCGTATCTCGGGGTACCACTGTATTAACTTTAAGAATGTGTGGAATAGTTCAGTCCTGGAAATGCCACCGTTGTTAAGTATTTGTCTGTAATGTGTTTTTCACTGCTCTAATCAGATGGTGTTCTTACGTCTTCCTCGTCAGACTCTTTTTCTCTGTACTTCGCTGAGTTCCTTACCCGATCATCCTTTTGTTGATGTGTGTGGGTCAGTGTTTCTGTCTTCTGCTGTGGTTGTCGGGACCTGGGAGACTCTCCACGGCTTCACGTGCTTCTGAGTGCATCTGCTGCTATTTTGGACTATTCAAGCCATGTGGCCGGTAGATGTTTTTGAGCATTCTTGCATTTGACCCCGCCCCCCTCCCTTAAAACAGTGATGCATTTTAATTCTTTATAAAATTCAAATTTAAATCAGGTTTTAAACGGTATATGACTATGTAATAACAGTTCTTGATATTTTATTTTATTTTTCTCAAAAAATTGGAGAGTAATTGACCAGATTTTCAGCAAAAATCATCAGTGGTAATGAATATTCATAGGAGTTGATGGCAGGGGTTGCTGTGTTATCCTGGCTGAGTCACAGGACGGGATCCTCCTCAAGTAAAGTGGAGGGGGTTTGGGGGTGGAGGAACATAAAGGGCCGTAGCCGATCCCATTACCCAGCGCTGTGCTGCTTAATGGGATTCAGTCAGGAGAGACATACACTATTCTCTGAGATTTCATACGGGGCTTTAAGCATCGGATGGTTCCAAAATGCCATAGACATATAAGCAGCTCTCACGCACACAAGATTAAAATGGCTGATGTCAGAAAAATCCTCCTTTGTGCTGATTTAACACATTCGGTGTCACTGCTCAGTTTGTTTCTGGGGGAGGCCAACATTGCTATCAAACTCATAATGTGACTAGTTATAAACACAATAGATTCAGCTGGAATTGTGCTGAGTTCATGTCAATCTTCACTTTTTTGTGTATGTTTCTACTCACCATGTGCTTGTACATTCTGCTCCTGTGGAATCACATTATTATCTCGTTCTGTGTTTGATCTCTTATTTTCTCTAAATTGTGCTTTTTTTCATACTTTCATCTGGACTGGTGGTTTCATTTCTGTTTAACTTGTGCGCTAAAGGAGATATTACTTGTGTCTCAATCCAGGTCCTGGAGTCCTTTGGAGAACACAGCGAACCCCTCCTCTTGTGTAAATCAACAGTTGGTAAATGGGACGATCGCCTCCATTCTGACCACAGAGTTTTAAAAAACTCATCCGTCTGCTCCTTTCTCCTTACAACAAAAGGCACATCACATTGTTTTTAAAATAAAAAATGTGTTTTAAAATGCTACCATCACTACCAGCATTTAAAGAATCTCTTGAATACTGTCCTTAATAAAAACCTTTACTTTACATTTAAATACAAATTCAATTTGCTCTGTATTTTATGTTCATTCAGGTGAGAAAAAAATGCAAGGCATCTTGGGATATCTGAGGCCACGAAGGATGGTTGCGGTATCATATTCTGAATACGGGGGAAAAGAAGATTTAAAGAGTCGCTCTTGATTTCCTCCCAAATGATCACTGATTTCTTTTGGAGGTGTCTCGGCCACAGTTATCAGTCATTTCAACTAACGCTATAAAACATAATGCACAGGAGAAAGTTTGAGTTGAACACAATAAAGTATTAAGCATATGGGTATCCATGGGTAACCTTTATGAATGGTTTACTTATCAGTTCAATTAAAAAAAAGAGAGAGAGAAAAGTCTTATTCGATTTCTCGATCATTATAGTGTTAGAGTTAATCGATTTCCGAAAATAAAAAAATGTGAATTTTCATATATGAAAATATATTTTCATGTCCTCCAGGCCACTAGGGTTAGGGCTCCAACACTCCTCAACAGCAGATGGCAGTAGTGAGCTTTTGCGCTTCCAAGTCAGCTGCAATCAGCAGGGATAGAGATCGGCTGCTATTGGTCCTGTAAAAAGTACTCTGTTTTTCACTGCCTTTTCCTAACCCTGATTCTCTCCTCACGCCAGAAGAGCCAGAGTTTCAGTTTAGCTATTTTTTGGATTCTATTTTGAAGAAACCAGTAAAAGAATTTTTGTTTGAATTCAATACCTGTGTTCTATTTTTCCCTCCTCTGCCTTTAGGTCAAGCTAGCATCAGTCCTGTGTGATGCCAACAGTAAAAAGCTTCCGGGGAACGTTCATGTGTATGTGTGTGTGTGTGTGTGGGGGGGGGGGGGTATTCTGTATTCACGCTGTATTCAAAACACAGCCATGAATACAGAATGTCCTCCACACCTCTGTCCTCCACTCGTTACCTGTATTAATGTCACCTGTTTGAACTCATTATCAGTATAAAAGACACCTGTCCACAACCTCAAACACTCACACTAACCCTAACTCCACCATTGCCAAAACTAGAGAGCTGTCAAAGGACACCCAAAACAAAATTATAGACCTGCACCAGGCTGGGAGACTGAATCTGCAATAGGTAAACAGCTTGGTGTAAAGAAATCAACTGTGGGAGCAATTATTAGAAAATGGAACACATACAAGACCACTGATAATCTCCCTCGATCTGGGGCTCCACACAAGATCTCACCTCGTGGGGTCAAAATGATCACAAGAACGGTGAGCAAAAATCCCAGAACCACACAGGGGGACCTAGTGAATGACCTGCAGAGAGCTGGGACCAAAGTAACAAAGGCTACCATCAGTAACACACAACGCCGTCAGGGACTCAAACGCCGTCAGTGCCAGACGTGTCTTCCTGCTTAAGCCAGTACATGTCAAGGCCCGTCTGAAGTTTGCTAGAGAGCATTTGGATGATCCAGAAGATGACTGGGAGAATATCATATAGTCAGATGAAACCAAAATAGAAGTTTTTGGTAACAACTCTACTCGTCTGTTCATCTGTAATGCTGGGTTGCATCCAAAGAACACCATACCTACTGTGAAGCATGGGGGAGGAAACATCATGCTTCGGGGCTGTTTTTCTGCTAAGGGACCAGGACGACTGATCCGTGTAAAGGAAAGAATGAATGGGGCCATGTATTGTCAAATTTTGAGTGAAAACCTCCATCCATCAGCAAGGGCATCGAAGATGAAACGTGGCTGGGTCTTTCAGCATGACAATGGGTAACGAAGGAGTGGCTTCGTAAGAAGCATTTCAAGGTCCTGGAGTGGCCTAGCCATTCTCCAGATCTCAACCCCATCAAAAATCTTTGGAGGGAGTTGAAAGCCTGTGCTGCCCAGTGACAGCCCCAGAACATCACTGCTCTAGAGCAGTGGTTCCCAAAGTGGGGGTCGCGGGGGTGTGGGAGGGGGGTCGCGAGATGATTTCCAAAAATACCTTTTTTTTTTTTTTTTAAACTTTAGTTTATATGTCAAAATGTGTTGTAAATACCTGGTATGAGTAAATTTTAGATAATTAACTAAAAATAAATGTGTAATCTGCTCCTCTCTCTCCCCCTCTCTCGAATTAATTACGACAGTTGAGAGACGACGGCAATCACAATTTACTGCACAACAACGTGCGTCTGAGACAGTTTTTGCAGGCTTGCTAAACGAGCATAAAATAGCATAGCTTAGACTAGCTAATATGAAACGATGGCTAATATCAACAAAAGAAAAAGAAAAGGAAAGCAGGACAGAAACGACAGAGGGGGGGCCCGCTGTGGGAGCGGGGTCAGCGGAGAATGCGGAGGGCGGCAGCCACGACGAGATTGACCCGCCAGAAAGACCTTCCACGTCTGCTAAAAAGGGAGCCCACAAAACCCATGTCTCCCAAATGGACCAGACCTCATCGAAAGCAAGAAAATACAGAGAGGAATACATTAAATACGGCTTCACGTGCATTGTAATAAATCAGGTACAACACCCTCAATGCATTGTGTGCTCTGAGGTCCTCGCACACGAAAGTCTAAAACCAGTGAAACTGCAAAGACATATGAACACCAAACACTCCAGCCTCACAAATAAACCTATTGACTTTTTCCGCCGAAAAGAGAAAGAGTTACGTGGACAGAAGAAAGTTCTGAATAACCAAACAACTATCCCTGCAAAGGCACAGAAGGCATCATATGAGGTGGCATATTTGATTGCACAGACCAAAAAACCACACACCATTGGTGAAACGTTAATAAAACCAGCAGCAATATTGATGAGTCGGATTATGCACGGGGAGAAACTGGCCGCCGAGCTGGAACAAGTGCCGCTCTCAGATGGGACTGTATCCCGCCGCATCTCAGACCTGGCCCAGGACATTAAGTGTCAGCTGATTGATAGGGTGAAGACTGGGGGCAGGTACGCATTACAGCTGGATGAATCCACGGACGTATATGTTATGCTTCAAGCCTTCGCATGCCCGTCGCAGGTGACATGCGAAAGAAAGTAAACCCTTCTGTGTAGCTTGCACTTCTCAAAAAGCTTAACAGGTCACAGGAGGGGAACACACAGATCCAGACGGGACATGTCTCAACCTTATTGAGGTTTGGTTAGTAACAGTCACACAAGGAGTGGAGGGAGAGAGGAGTATAAGGCCTTGGTCACACTACCCAAAACAATTCCAATGACTTGAATCAGAAGCGAAAGTGGAAGTTCCCTGAAAATTAATACTATATCAGGTTATGTGATGCATCTCCCTAGATTGGCGAGGTCAGGCCAGTGAGCATTTTTTTATCACTCAATATGAAGCAAATTAAGATTTTTAGGACGTCAGTATTACTGTAAAGTAGATTAGAGAGCATCTATGTAGACAAGTTCTATGGTGAATTGCTTCATTCAGGAGTAATGTGACCGCCCGGTCAGAAGGGTGTTTAGAGATCAGGCGCTGCTTGTTGAGCTCCAATCAATCATCGATGAGAAGCTGAATGAAATGATGTGAAGCACACAAGGGACAAAACAAACAAGAGGACCTGACTTTGTCTAACTACAATAACAGCTTTAATGAAATCCTTCTAAGCTCTAAAACTGTCAAGGTTTTTTTTTATTGATAGATTCACATTGGTTAACACCTTCTCAGTTCATGATCCTTGTAAACCCCGATGTCAGTGTAAATGGAATCATTGGAAATAATGTGTGTCCTCCTTTACACAGAGCTCATTCAAAATGCAGCATTAAATATGTGATTTTTAAACTTTATCCCTGGGATGTCCACAGCTGCTACACTGCCCACACACACAAGCATCATTGAAGCGCCTTTGGCTTTGATTACGGAAAACATTATCTGAGAGCTTAGGCACGTCAGTGTCGTATTCATTTTCACCAAATCTTGCACTGACGATGGCGTGCTGCAGTTGGGGTTAGATGAAAGATGATCGCCATGCACTAACTATCCAATCAGAGGCTCAGACCTATTTGCTTTTTACAATGATTTGTGCCCTTTAGTCCCAGGGTCATCAACGTTGTATTCACAATCCTCTCTCTCCTCGACATGCATTTCCTTTAGCACAGTTTGGTTTAGCCTCTTCTTTGTAGGCTTGTGATTGATACCATGCGGCCAAAGAAAATCCACATCAAAAACTGAATACACCCAAGTGAACATCCCATCCCAACACTAGCACGATGTATTTGTGCATCAGACGAGCTGTTTGTAATTCATTGTACAGGTTCACTCACTACTGGCCTCTCTACCATCTGGCTTTGTTGAGGACTGGTAATCCAGAGCAAAGGCTTGCTATTAAACCACAACTCTGTGAGCAGCTGCAGAGTCAGCCTCATACATGAAAAGGACAGACACAAAAAAGAAAAGGGAAATTACAAAGCAACGCCGAGGTGTTCTGCAGCAAGCATTTAAGCAAACACAATTTTGAGCTTATCAAGGCAAGCTCTCTTTTACCCATCATCCCTAACTGCAGCTCGCCTCACGCTCGCTCCAATCCGGATCATTTTCAAATGCAAATAGCAGCACTTCACAGTAATCTCACCCAACAGAGAGCCGAATCTATTTGCATAAGTAAGTTGCCCGCTATTGCCATAAGTCTTAAACACACAATCTGCATAAAGTCATGGAAGAGAAATCAAATGAACAGAATGTAGCGTTGCATTCGGCAGGAGCAGTGTTAGATGACCGTTTGAAGCCTGGTCAGTAGCGGGAGGGACCGTAATCCAAATGTAGTCGTGCGATGACAAGTGAAACAAATATTCGACTCCTTCACAAAACACCAAAAAGTGAATTTCTTTGGGAATAACCTTTATAGGCAGCCCTGTGCTTTGCAGGATTGATTGCTTCTTTGGATTATTGCATTGTTCAATACTAATTCCAATTACTTTTTAACAATTCAACTTTTTCAAGACCATCAGGTGGAATCCAAAAGTGTCTGAACTCGACTCGCGTCCGGGTGCTTTACAGCCAAGTTTAGTGTGGCCGAGGGCACAAAATTGCTTAAATGTAAAATAGTTGTAAGAAATAATAATGGTTTGTGTGCAAAGTTAATCTCTCCTGTGGTAACTTCCCTCAGCCTTTTCTTTACACATCTTTGAAAACTCTGCTGCTGCTTTGAGCTTAATTGGATGCTATACATGGCAGGATGATGGACTAGCCTGATTTTATTCTATAACTCTTACAAGTTAAGATGGAACTGCTGCTCACAGTGAGTTTCTCAATTATGTGAGCCTCCTGTGTAATTTTCACTCTGAATCAATACATGAATTAATTTAAAAGTGAATTGGATTGATGGTTGAATTTGTTTGTTTTAACGTGACAAGCGTTTATTTTAGCCAATTATCCTTGTGCAAATATGCCTTTTATCAGCGTTTTGTCCCTTGCAAATACAACTGGAACTTCTGTTTGGTAACATTTCTTTATTAATCATATTAATTATTTATGAAAGCTCTTACAAGAGTATAGCAGTGCTGGACTCTGGATTTGAGACAGGGGAAGTCTTTTCTAGACAGAGGTTGTGTCCTAAACTAAAGTGCGACACTAAAGATTGTCTTTGTTATAGATATTCTTGTTGGAACTACAACTGAGGCCCATCCATGCAGTGTGGTACTAAACGAGAGGTTAGTATCAAAGGCCTGAATAATTAGCACAATTATCCTGCTCTGGTTCTCTTTCTGCCACTATTGCTGTCAGGGAAGTGTTATACCAGAAAGAGAGCACCCTTCAACCAGAGAGTGTGTGAGACCCAAAGGTGTTCTGTCTCCCAGTGTTCTGGCCACAGTCAAACATGATCACCAGCGGAGCTGCTTCTAGTGAGAGCCAGAATGAGAAAGATGTCAGTGGTCCACTGAAAGGGGGCCCAGCTTGTTGAAAATATTCCAGGAGAGGGTCCATGTCTCAGGGCTCAGCTCTGTGTGGGTCAATGACAAAGAGACAGTAAGCTTCAATTCAAGCTACAGAGCCTAGCAACAATAACCAGTCAGGTGCCGGTGAGTGGGAGGAGTTCAAAGAATAATATGTTCCAAACACCTACAGCCCTTCGTGTCACTCTCAGTTCCTTCTACCAATCAAACGGTGCCAAGAGGTGGGTTCCTCCCAGCAAACTCACCACCTGCTCCCTAAAGGGGAGTAATCATAGACTAGGTTTCATCACCACATGGGTGTCACCAGACCTGATTTTTTTTTTCCAAATAGAAACCATTGCCGTTAGGAGCACTTGAAACAAATAGATCCTTTGAATGTGTTTTAAGATGGCTTATTCATTGTGTGACTAAAGTGACTCATGACCACATGTTATTGAGAACGCATTAGTAATTTCATGCCCAGATAAGTGAATTAACTAACACTTCCATTAGTGGTCATGAGGGACATGTTGCTGCATGGTATTCTTAATTAAAGAACACACTTCTGACAGCTTGTTTCTCCACTCCGCTACTAAATGAACCATATCAGGTGTGCCATGTAAGTAATTATGAATGTAAATGATAAAGGTTCTCCTCAAACAGGAGTCTTGCAACATTCATTCATTTATGCTTCAGCAATGCTTTTGGGGCACGGGGGCCTGATAGCTTCTTTTCATTCTTACACGTCTATCTGATTTCAGGACACTCTTCCGCAAGTTTGATGCTGCGCATTCTTCCAGATGAATTCACTTCATCTCTTTTTCCATACGCTTTCTCTTTCCCCATACATCACTCCCATCCTGCAAGATTTGTTTTTGGTAATGTGCTCAGAGACTAACAGGGCGGTCATACTACTCATGAACAATACGGAATTTCACCACACGCGACTGTGTGTTACGAGCCTGCTCATAAATAATAAAAAAAAACAATTCACTATATAACCCATCTAAATTATATCAGGGTGCTCTCTAAACTACTTAGTGATCTAATCTACCTAATAGAGAGCAACACTGACTTCTATTAAATGTACATTTGTTTCATATTGAGTGATCAAAAAAGCTCATGGACTGGACCTCACCAATGCGACATCACAGGTCAAAGTTCCACCCGGCTGAACTTTCCATAGGAACATAATCCGGAATCACAACACGTGGGCGGGAGCTTCCACATCAATTTCTGAGGTAGGCATCACCAGGCCCGTCGCGTCAAGGCAGGCAAACCAAACAATTGCTTGGGCCCCCGAGCTGGCCTGGGGCCCCAAGACAACGACTGGTTAAGAATAAAATGCAGCGACTAACTGTGTGAGCGCCCCATTGATAGTGAATGAATGCAGTAAAGTGCAATGACACTGTTATCGGTATCCTCCTCAAGGGGGGCCCCCTTGCTGACAGCAGCCAGCCAACCATGAGATCTCTGGTGCCGGCAAAATACAAAACTTTCCCGGCAGTCATGAAGCGGAATTATGCTTCAGGAAGCCAAAAAAGAAAGAAAAGAAAGGAAGAGGAGGATAAGAAAAAACAGACAGTGGTATGTTATCAATTTCACACATAAAATAGCTCTACATGTCATATAAATGGTGCAATTTTGCAGCAGGTAGGCTAGCAGAAATATGTTTATGTATCATGTTAGCTAAGCTACCTGCCTGACAGCAAATGCTGCTTGTAACGAACAGTTAGAGCAACCTTTTTTTTTGAACGGACATAATATGTTTTTTAACGGGATAAGGAAGATGTAGATCTGTTCCAGAATCCCTGTTTATCATATTTAATGACATGACATTGCTATAGCTTTGTGATAGGTTTTGATGAAAGTGGAATAGCATGCTATACTAACTATTCCACTGTGATAAGCTTGTAACGATCCATAAAATATTATATAATTATTAATTTCTTTAGAGATCGTAATATTCTGAAATTTGGAGCTCAATGGTGCGAGTAATTCATCCGGGTCTGGAGGTGGCGCTAAGGAGCTAGGAAGCAAAACGGAACAGCGAAGAAATGCGCTTAACCAGAAAAGCGGCAGTGAAAGAAGACAAGAGAGAGAGTCAGCGTTGCAGAGAGAGATTGAGAAAGAAGAGAGCGTTTACCCCGTATTCTTTTTCTTAGTAGAATAAAGTATAGGCGTCGCGAGTGAAATATCACGAGGACTGAACCTAACGGGTGGCTGAAAAATGTACCGATTCGGAGGCGGGAATTCAACATGAAAGTTGCATGAAGAAAAGCTTTCATTGCTGTGTTTGTGGGGAACGAGGAACCATGAGTCTCAATCACCGTGAGCTTTTCTATTTATGAACTGAATCGTTACGTGAACTTTCCTGAGTTTGATGCTTTTCTATTTATGAACTGAATCGCTACGTGAACTTTCCTGAGTTTGATGCTTTTCTATTTATGAACTGAATCGCTGGGTGAACTTTCCTGAGTTTGATGCTTTTCTATTTATGAACTGAATCGCTGCATGGACTTTCCTGAGTTTGATGCTTTTCTATTTATGAACTGAATCGCTGCATTGACTTTCCTGAGTTTGATGATTTTCTACTTATGAACTGTTGTGAAACTGTTTTCCACCATAGACCTTAATAGTGGATATTGGCAGGTTAGGATGGATGTTGAAAGCCAGGAGAAAACAGCATTTATCTGCAAACATGGGTTATTTCAGTTCAAAGTTAAGCCTTTTGGACTCAAAAATGCTCCTTCCACCTTCCAATGTCTTATGGAAAAAGTGTTACATGAACTAACTGGAAAAATCTGCCTAGTGTATTTGGATGACATTATTGTCTATTCCTCATCAGTATCACAGCATTTTCAGGACATTCAGGACGTGTTAGATAAACTGAGGACAGCCAATCTTACAATCAACATGAAAAAAAACCACATTTTTCAGTACATCCTTAAAATTTCTTGGACATGTTGTTTCCTTAGAAGGAATTGGAGTGGATCTGGAGAAAGCAAAAGCAGTGCGAGACTATCCAGTCCCCCATACCATCAAAGAAGTACAAAGATTCTTGGGAATGGCTGGTTGGTACCACCGATTTGTTCCCCATTTTTCCCGAATAGCTGAACTTCTGCATGCCCTGAAGAGAAAAGGAGCTAAATTCATTTGGACTGACAAGTGTCAATCTGCTTTCGAGTCCTTAAAAGCCTTGCTGATCTCTCCTCCTATACTGGGACACCCAAACTTCCATCTGCCATTTGCTGTTTATACTGATGCCAGTGATGTGGGACTGGGGGCTGTCTTAGTACAACAAACAGGACTAGGCACAGAGGAAGTTATATCATTTGCAAGTCGCACCCTTAATTCAGCAGAGAGAAATTACAGCACTACTGAGAAAGAATGCTTAGCAGTCGTTTGGGCTCTAGAAAAATGGAGGTACTACTTGGAAGGAAAATTCTTTACCGTAGTCTCTGACCATTCTTCATTGGTTTGGGTTTTTAAGAGTACCAAGCCAAACACCCGTCTGATCCGTTGGGCCCTAAGACTCCAAGAATTCAACTTCACAGTGGAATATCGAAAAGGAAAGTATAACACCATACTTGATGCCTTGTCCAGAGCTCCAGTAGGAATTTCTGACTTTTAACCAACATGCTTAGTTGCTGGTACCAGTGCCCCTCCTGTACTACAGGAAATGCCTTTCTCAGATCACCAAATTTGGAAGGCACAACAGGAGGATCCTGAGATAAGCTCCTACTATGAGAGCATATTGGATAAAGGTGAAATGGTGATCAATGCGACCACCAAATTCACAATCTTGGAAGACAAAGTTTATCGGGTGGTTCAGAGCCCTCATAAGACTCTGTATCAAGTGATTGTTCCAAAGAGTCTACATCAGTCAATTCTTCAAGCTTTCCATGAAGAGCCTTTGGCTGGACACTTGGGACGGTATAAAATCTGCAAAAGGATTCAAGCTCTAGCTTACGTGAACTTTCCTGAGTTTGATGCTTTTCTATTTATGAACTGAATCGCTACGTGAACTTTCCTGAGTTTGATGCTTTTCTATTTATGAACTGAATCGCTGCGTGAACTTTCCTGAGTTTGATGCTTTTCTATTTATGAACTGAATCGCTGCATGGACTTTCCTGAGTTTGATGCTTTTCTATTTATGAACTGAATCGCTGCATTGACTTTCCTGGGTTTGATGATTTTCTACTTATGAACTGTTGTGAAACTGTATGAATCCAATGAACAAATTACCTTATTTTTCGTTATTGGCGATTACGAATGAACTGTTCTTTTTCTTTTTGACCTTGAAGTTGATATATTAGGAATTGTGAATAATTCGCCTTGTATTTAAGTTTCCTTCTTGTGCATTTAATATAACGGAGTGAAGCAATAATTTCTGTTTTGGGGGAAATTCATTTTGTGAGTTTGTTCTAATAAAGATAGGGTGTACGACTGACATTTGACAGGACGCGTACATCCTGTTAACCTCTCTGAACTAAAAATTGACCAAGTAAAACTGGTCTGGCACCCCAGCAACAAAAACGAGGAGAGCGTTACAAGCTATTTAGGAAAACCACAAAATAAATTCTGTGCATCAAACTTTAGCTTGGGATGTTTTTAAGCATTGGTAGTCAACTCACAGCACTACTAATAATTAGTAAACATTTAATTTTAATTTCATTGTTTGTTAACAGTAAAAAGTGTATTTATATAGCACATTTCATACACAATGGCAATTCAAAGTGCTTTACATAGAAGAAATTAAAACAATAAAAACATTAAAAATAAAATGTTCAAATTTTATG